>VWYI01019911.1:220204-288247 GCA_013399455.1 Anthoscopus minutus | reverse complement strand
GCCGCCGCGGGAGCAGCCGGGCGGCTGAGCGCCGGCTCGGGAGCACCGCATCCTCCGGCCGGTCTGGCTGTCCCTCTGCCTGCCTGTGCCTGCGAGTCTTCTGCTTGTGAGTAAACTTAGGAATGTGTCAAACTTAGAAGTTACTTATTGGTAAGCATGGAACTGCTTTTCCCCGAAAAACATGATGGGAGGGGGCGGGAGGGATGTATTGCATGATTTGACTGTCAGAAGCTTTCCACAACAAAATGACTCTGCTTTTTGGAGGAAAAGAACCCCAGCCTAAATCCTTCAGGAATACGCGGTTTGAGTCAGAAGCTTTTCCTTTGAGCCCTGAGGACGAAGGCTCAGCTGTCCAGGCACTCCAAGTGCGGGGTCCACAACCCTAGACCTGCTGCTCTGATAGCAGGGACCGTGTGAAGGTCTGGAAGATGCTTACAGTGGGGTGTTTTGCGTGTCTTTGCCCATATGTGTGCCCTGAGGTATGATTTACTCTCAGCCGAGAGTCAACTTTTTGTGCTGCTTCTGGAGTTCAAGCAAAACTATTGTTAGCCTCAAGAATAGGAGGATTTGGCTCGTTCGTGTTTGGCAAAGTTCAGCCCCTGCATGCAGTACTGGGCAGTGTGGTGATGTCAGCTTCTCAGAATATTTAAATGTTGCGTTTAGTGCTGCATATCCGTGCTGTTGTTTAAAACCCGTCATTGTTAATGTGCTTTTATTTTTTATTCTTTCTCTGTCCTGATGCCTTCAAAATCCTTGTTTGGAGTTCTGCAGATGAGCATTGCATAGTGCCCAGGGAAATCACCAGCTGCTCGTTTGCACGTCTCTGGTCGCTCAGGAAGGCTGCCTGCACAGTAGCTTTTGCTTACTGAGAAAGCACAGTTAGACCATTAGGCAAAGAATTGCATAATATTGAGCATTAAGATGTAATCTTGTAGACTTTTGGTAAACTGACTTTCTGCATGTTAGAGATGGATATCAAATCCACATTATTTATTTTATCCTTCTGACCTTGTGAACTGTGTGAAGTGCAGTGGGTATGCATAGAAATCTGTATCCTGTAGCTCTCTAAGAATGACATTTTCATAGAGTGGCCATGCTAGATCTCTGACTAACTATACCGATTATTTTTTTTTTCATTAACTCTGTGTTCACCAAGCCAAACCTAATCTCAAATTCTTTTGATAACACCCAAACTAATGCAGGCAGGAATTTCTGTGCACGCAGCTGTTCACGTTGTATGTACAGTGGTCACGGTGCATCACTGGTAGTGCACAACTCCTTCTGCAGCCAGAACCTCCTCTGATTTTATACTGTGTGTACCTGGAGCTCTGACTGATGTGCATAGGCCCAAATACTTTATATAATGCCATAGTTCAGGCTATGAGAGAATTAGAGAACCTATTAGAGAATCTTTATCATCAGATCATTGCACAATTAGAGGAGAAAGTTCAGTGCTGAGTATTTTTAAGGCTCCTGTGTCTGGAACTGTATATATATTTTTTTTCCTTTATGGCAGAAAAATTATTCTAAAACTGTTTTGATAATTTGTTGTCCTTCAGATTAGCTATCTTTTCTAAAGCATTCAATGTGCAACAATAAAACTGCCATTAAATAAAACTCCTGTATTTAGTTACTTTTTTTTCTGCTCCCATAAAAGCATTGCCTATGTATTCTTATTCATCATTGGTTTCATCAGGGGGTTTTTGTTTATTTTTCTTTTGTACCTTTTTTTTTATTAAACAGAGAGATGTTCTGATTATCTAATTTTCTGTCTAACCTACTGTTCAGTATTTGACATAGCAATTTCTTGTTTATTGTTCTATGATCAACTACTGAACTGGTACTCTACATATGTAGCTTTTGGTTTAGGCTATAGAAAAGGTGGGAAAAGTTAGCTTGACTTTTTTTTTTTTCTTTTTTCCTTACATATGCCTAAGGAAGCCAGAGCTCTGGTAGAGCAGTTTTGTTTCTTGAGTGAATAAATTAATTTCTCTTCACTGAAGGTTAAACCTTGGCAGCTCTTTGGTGTGAAGCCTTGTGTAACAGGGGCTGTCCAGACAGCAGTTTTGTTGGAGCAAAGATGACGTCTAGGCTGCTGCTGGTAACAGTTTGGATCTTGTAAGTTTGCCCTTAATTGAACAGCTCTCTTGTGTTTGACATTTGCTGTGACCTCCTGCTGTAAGCAAAAGGAGACAGTTAATGATTTTGAAGCTAGTCTTTCACTCAGAGTTGAAAATGAAGATGTTTATTTCTAGTTCCTCTTCTAACTCTCAGCCATGGTTGATTTTTCACTTTTTTTTTGGATGTTCTATTGCAACCCTATCACACTTGAAGTTTTCACAAACATGCAGAATAAATTTATGAATGGACTGAGAACATAGGTATTTAAAGTTTGCCTTAAAGATAAAGAAGTCTTAGAGATAAACTGAGCCCATTATTAGTTAGAGTTTGCAGACTATTGGAAGTTAAGTTAGAAGTAGTGAAGAAAGCAATGAGGAGAAAGTAGATGGTGGGTGGTAAATATGGGACGAAGAAAAAGGGCCATGCTCTGGAGCAGAGGGCACAAAGCCATCTGAGAGGGAGGAAAACTAAAGAAATAACTGGGAAAGTGGGGTGGAACTAATGTTAGCTGGCTGGGAAGAGAAAAAATATGGACTTTCTATTTGACTCATCACTTACATCAGATGGTAATGAGTTTAAATCTCATGGAGGATGACATTATTTTTACTTATCATTTCCTATGCCAGTTCTGTATTTGACTCTGTTGTGGTAGGCAGAATCTGAAGCCTATAGAGCAGAATTTTATTGCAGACCAGCTTTGCTGGCTTGTGGTAACCAAATAAATAATTTGTGCACTACCTCAGGCCTGGGCTCTTCTACTGAAATAGTGCATATGACTGGTTTGTGATGGTCTCTCTATGTGTTTACACCTTGGCAATGGTATTGAAATTGGCAACTTGAGCATTCAAAGTGTGGTTGGTGGTAACTGCTTTGTCCCATGAATAGCCCAGCTGGAATGTACATTGCTGACCTGGGGGTGAAGACCTTTCCAGTCCATTGCAATTACTTGAGCTTTTGGGCCTCTTCCAAAGCAGTGTGTTCCAGCTAGGCATCACTGATTCTTTAATTCTGCAAAAAATAAATTGCTTTTCCTTGAATGTGTTGTGCTGTGGTGCAAAGGGATATTCTTCTGTGATACCAAACATCTCAGTTCCTCTGACTGGAGAAGGTGTGGTCCTTGGTCTTGATTTAGTGAAGACTTGCATATAATACTTAACATTATATTTATCTGTAGGTCTTTCTAGATTTGTATTCATAGATTCGAATTCGCTAAAGATGTCTCACAACTTGTATACATAGTTTATATACATGCAAGACTGCTTCTCATATTTTTTTCTTGCTCAGCACAGTTGAATAGTAGTGTTTCTTCCATTTTTTATCCAGTATAGGCTGGAGTTGGCTATATTCTTGTGTGCCTCAGAATTCATTAAATAATGAAATGGTAGTTTTCCAAGGCAGCATGAATTGAAATAACTCTAAACATGTATACACAAGAAGAAAATGCTGAGATATTTGTTGTTAACAATAAAGTATACTTTATCTTAGATATACTTAGATCTTGGGATAACAACATTGTCTGTTCCAGGGCGGTGGGTAATGCTGGGAGAAAAACCGATTTTGTATCAAGGACAGAATGAGTTGGGACAGTGCAGTCATTATTCCAAGATCATCCCCTGATAGTAAATATTGGTGATGGTTTGGGGTTTTTTTAATTGTTTTGCTTTTGGGTTTTTTCCTCTCTGTTTTGTTTTTTATAAATAAAGGTGATATTAAAATCACTAATTTTTATCTCTTTTGTTCCAATTTCTTTGGATGGGGGAGGGGAAAAAAACCCTTCTGTAGTTCCCCACTGAAAATTTCTCAGGAAATCCTGGGAGAAAGAAGTATCTCCAAATCATTTGATACAGTGTTTGGGTTTGAGAAATTTAATGGTAAATCTGTAAAATCTTGTGGACTATGTGCTTCTTTAAACAGGGTAGCTTTAGGTTCTTTTCCTTTCTCTTCCTTCCTCTTGTAGCACTATGCAAATTTTTACTTTAGGTCCCAAATTGCCTGAAATCTAAGTGTGTGCGAGTTCCCTTTCCCCTTTCCCCTTTCCCCTTTCCCCTTAAAATCAGATTTTAGATCTTATGAGATGAAGTGAAAACTGTTACTTTTCCACATACCTTCTTTGGGCTCAGTAAGAGGTGAAATGGTGCCTTTGTAGAATTTGGCAGGAGTTGGGTTGAGAGGGATTTCTGGAAGTCATCTTGTCCAACCTCCCTGTTCAAGCAGGCCCACCTAGAGCTGGTTGTCCAGGTGACTCCTGAGTACCTCTGGGTAACCTGTGTTCAGTCAGTGTTGCTAAAAAAAAAAAGTGGATTCCTTTGAGATGGAGTTTTAGAGGAGTGTTTAAAATCTTTGTGATTGGTAATGAGTATTTGATGGAAGATGAAATTTAAACCAATTTAAACCCACCACAATAGAAAAGCAAACTGGGGTTTGCTCATACAGCTTTGGCAACAAACAGCTCAAACAGCTTTATGTTGCTCAAACTCACAAAATCATTTTACTCTTCTGCTGGCCTACCTGGTCCTTTCCTTTTATTCAGGTTTTTTTTTTTTTTTTGTGATCTCTTCCCCTAAAGAGTAGGAGTGCAAGAAACCTTGAAATCCTCATTTCCTTTATCAGGATGGAGAAGGAAGCTCTGCTTTCACTACTGACTAAACGACCGCTTAACTCTGGAACAATGCAACTTAGTCACGTCAGGTTTAGGAGTTGTGGACCACAAACATCCCCACATCCTCCTCCTTCTTTCCTGGGGCAACTGATGCAGGGGGTGCTGCACTTCTGTCCCTGAGTCTGCAGATCAACCAGACCTTTCTCTAACCAGAGTCCCAAGTCTTAGGAAGATTTTCTGGGAAACAAACAAAATACACATTTATCAATTAATTTACAGTTTGTGGTGATCACTGCATGGCTAACATTACTACCCTATTGATGCGTGCCGGATTTTCCCCAGCCGGCTCCCAGCACTGAGCCAAGAGTGGGCTGTTCCCAGAAAGCAGCACAGCCCAGGATACAGCTGTAGGGCTTATGCTCTATGGCACAGGCTGTCAAGCCTTGAGGGCAGGAGCAAGAACGAGGGAGAGGTCTTCTGTGTGGTTTCCAAAAGGGTTTATTCCAAGGAAGGGTCAGGGAAGAAAGACAGAAGATAGAGGGGTACAGCAACTGATCTATGGAGGAGGAGCAAGGGAGGGTACAAATCATGAACCATCAGGGGAAAGGCTGGGGAGGAGTGCAGGGCGAGGTTACATAATACACAAAGCAGTGGGGAAAACAAGGGCAGGAGAGTGGGTCACAGGGTCCAATGGGCTTCAAGGAATAGGGGAATTCCACAGGGGGCAGTCCAGGCAGGGGATTGGCACAAGGGAGGGGAAACAGGGAACATTCGGGATGGAGGGGCAGGTGTCAGGGTGGGTTGGCAACCGGGGTAAGAGGGCACAACTGGGACTAAACCATTAATGATGGGGGTACAGCTTAACAATACAGATGGTAATTGAACCAAATATAATGAACAAAAATGCACCACAACACCCTATTCTGTACTTTCCTTAGAATGCATTGAAACTATACTGCATAAATTCATGTTTGCTGTGTTGCTTAGGCATAATGTACAGCACACTATGCAAGACTACTTATAGTTAAACATTTTCTAATTATTTTAGAAATGAATTTTGTACAGCTTTTTGACCTAGGAAGGTTTTTATAAGTGAAACATAGCAATACCTTTCTTTTTGCATGATCAACTCACTATGTTCTGTTTAAACCAACTTTTTTCTTGCTGTATTCCATAAAATAGAGTAATGGAAGGCTCTCTACAAGCATGCCAGAGCTCAGCATTGTGGTTTTGGCTATTAGGAAGCTGATGGAGAAAAGCAACAAGGTTCTCTTGGGATCATGTGAAAATGAGCATGGACTGTCAAGATAGTTAGGAGTGAATATTGCTTTAGTAATGACAAGTCCTGCCTTGGAAATGGCATTCTGTCTGGCAAGAGTCTATATTCTGTGATTAGGAAATATATTCTATCCTTTATTGCTCCGACTTTGTGGAGATATTTGGAAAGGTTTGCTGGAAGAAGTTTCTTGAAGTTATTTGTCTTCATGTTGAAATGTGTAAGGATGGATTAGACATATTTGTTACTCAGTCATGGAGTATGCAATTAGTACTTTGGCTGAACATGTATTATACATTTAGTGAGCAAATGCTTTCCATTATCACATTTGTTTGAATAAACCACTTTTAGTATGGATAATCCTCTTTTAACATAATTGGAACATGGAGCTAATACTTAAACATTTTCAAAGACCGATGGGACAGTTGTAGTATGCTACTGTAAAATCACCAAAGAAATATTGAAGGAGTCACGTCCTATAAGGACGACTACAAGATTTCTGTATGTCATCCAGTCCCATTTCTATCATTCTTGTATGTGGTGTTATAGTAATTATAAAGACTTTAATTGCCTAAGAGCTTGCCAACTGCATTTGCCAACTATGCTGAAATCCTGGCCAAAATCTTCAAAATCATGCAGTAAGCTGCAGTTGGCTCAGAACGGTGAATATAAATAGATGATATGGTGCTGAATTACAATTTATTATTGAAATTCATCTAGTATCTAATAAATAGCCATTAAAAGGCAACATTGTTGCCCTAATAAGGGATTTTAAAGAGTGCAGTTTTTTTTTTTTAAATTTAGCAAAGTTACCGTTTGTCACAAAATCACTAAGATTTAGTTCGGAGTTTAGTGACTCTTTCCAAACAAAAATCTTTTTCTGTTTTTGAAGAGTTGTGGTCTACTGTCTGGTTGGTTTCCAGTAGGAAACCAGTTTGGATGAAGACAGTTCATTTAATTTTATAAACTGCTTTTCAAACATCTTGCTTCAGAAGTTATATTGAAGAACTGCAGTATCTGGCTGATAGTATTCCCAAAATTATTTGTGTTGCCTCTTCCCAATAATAAGGAAAATTTGTGCCAGATTGGCACATTGAAAATGGGAAGATACAAAGGCTTATTAATGGAATAAGTTTAAACCAATCTGTGTGCGACTCCATAATAGTACCTTCCAGAAGCTAGAAGAACATCAAAGTCCAATGGCATGACATGTTATGGCAAGTATGGAAAGAACTCATGGGAAAAATCATGCTGGAAGGGACCTTATAAATTTTCTGGAGTGGCCTCCAGCAGACAGCTGGGGCAGCTGTGGTGCCAGAACAGGTTGCCTAGGGGTTGATTCAGTCATGTCTTGCAGGCTCCATCCGTTTTCAAATCTCTCAGGACAACCTGTGCTGCTACTTGACTCTCCTCACAGTGAAAATGGCTTTATGGGTTATGGGTTTCTCCAACATCTGTGTTAGATCTTGGCTCTGTTCTTTGTGTTGCCTGCCAGGTGGATTTGCAGTTTGATTTTTAGAAGGGGATCAGCTCTGTGATTTAAGTGTTTCACCTAGGTGCTTGAGCTGTTTCTTTTGTACTCGGAGAATCTGGGTGCCTTAGAATCCAAGCTAAAAAGTGTGCTTCTTGGGGCAGGAGGTGCAGACAGTGAGGAAGTGCTGTGTGTGTTATATTTGATATCCTGATTCCATAAGCTTAGGCATATGAGGCAATGCCAAGTATTGGGCATTCAAGAAGTCCAAATTTGCTAGACAAGCTAGCCAATTATATGGGGCCAAGACCAGGTCCCAGCTCCTGAAGCTTTGTGTTGTGCCGCTAGAAAAGCTGTTTAATTGACTTTATTAGTAAATTAATTAAATCCGCTCCTCTGAATCGTGAGACCTGATTAGGAATACTTTGGAGCTTCTTAGGTAATAGACAAACAGGTTATTTTGAAGTACTTTCAGCAGTGTTTCAAGTCACCTTGTACACTGCTGCCTTCAAACTAGCAGTTCTTCTGTAGTAGGTTCTTCTGAGATGTACTAGGTAATTCTGTGAGTGGTAATTTGAGGAATTCAAATTACTTCAGCCCCTAGTTAGCACTTTAAGCATCACTTGGCAGGAAAATGAGAAAAACATTCAGCGAGTCCTCAGCTTAAGTAAGTCTAAACTCACTTCTGCACTCTAGCATTGTAACTTGCTGAGGTCTGTTTGTGTGTCTCCTATTAAAACTCTGCAGCTGGATGAACAAACCAACGTCCTTGAGGGCAAGAAAGCATAAAACTATTTCCTTTCTTTTCAAGTGATGGCAATGCTGAGAAAAATGGACCTATGAGTGCTGTGCCGCTAGTGAGCGAGAGTTCACTGTGTGTAGATGCAGTTTCTCAGGATTTTTCTGTGTTCAAGTGAAGTGCGTAGCTGCTGTTGTATTCACTAAAGGTATTAATGATGGATACATCAGCTTTCAGCATGCTAATAAGCATCATTAAGGATCCTCAAAGCAGCTAAATGACACAGCTGTTGAAAAGGCAGGAGTTGCACTCTAGCCTCCTTTCTGAGGTTCTCTTTAGGCCCTAATGGATGGAGCTCACTGAAGGAAAACCTGAGGGCAAAAGCTTGGAGGTGGGTGAGTCTGTGAGAGATGCTTCCTTTTGATGTTTGCTTTAATGTTAACAGAGCACCAACATGCATTGGAATTGTTTGACTAGAGTTCTTGTTGTGGTGTCTAATGACCCATGATCATTTATTAGTTTCTGATGTTGTTACTGTAATTGCAATAACATCTAAAACTTTCCAAATGATGCAGTGAGGCCATTCTGCTTTCCTTGGTTACTCATAGGTACAGATTTACTGGTAGGTTAATCTTTAGATTTTTTACTCTTTTCAAGGTGTTGACTTGTTTATGCTAAATGTTACAAATTTTCTTTGTAAGCCAAGTGTCTCCATGCATAGCTATTAATATCCTATTACTGTACTTCTCTTATTTCATAACGCAAGTCTTGTAACCAATTCTTTTATGGGGTTCTCTTTATGGCCTCTGGCAAAGAGCTTGGTCTCTGGATTGCTCAATAAAGACCAGACCTCTGAATGATTTATATCATTCATAAAAAATTAGCCCATTCACTAACATCCAGCCCAGCAATTAATGGTTTTCAATGCCTTTTTTTTTTTTTTCCCTATTAAGGAAAAAATCCCCCTCACGTTTGTGGGAGGACCAGTAAGAGAAACGGGGCACTCTGAGGTAAAATGGAAGGAGATCAGTAACACAGCGAGGAGGCATTCAGCATCCTCCACCTCTAAACTCGGGATAGGGTGCTAAGGAGGGATGGGGGATGTGGGCACTGCTGCAGCTCTCCGCGGCCGCAGCTCTCCGCGGTGCCTCCGCGGCCGGCGGAGCGCAGGGCAGGGCTGTCCTTGGCGGGGCATCGGCGGCTCAGCCCTTCTGTTTGCCAGGGCTGGAGCATCGATGCTTTTTTATGTGTTCAGCAGAGTTTTAAAGGTTACGTGGAGCGTCGTGTGCAGGGTGAGAACAAGAGTCTCTTTGTTGTGTAGGCTGCCGGTTTCCAGAGCTGCTGGCAACTTTTAACGAGTGATAAAGTTGTACTTTTTCCTTCTCGTTTTATCTCTATGGCTGACATTTTGAAAAGTCTGAGCAAATATCTGCAAAGGGCACTAAATAAGCTGAAAATTATTAAGATTCAAAGATATAAGGTACAATGATGTCAGTATTTAAACCACAATTTTGTTTATTCTTTCCTTGGTGGATTAAGCTAGTCAGTAAAAATCTGTCTCAAGTTCTGCTGCCCACTCCCTCAAAGAGAACATCATTTTTCCATGTAGCACTGCTGGACAGAGTTGTTATAACAATGACATTTCTTTATTTGTTATTCTATACTAAGTTGAATTTTTAAGATTTTTTAGGTTTTCTCCCCATCTTCACATTCTGTCACTACAAGGATTTCATTTCTCTAGTGCTCAAAGAAGTGCAAACACAGTATGACCAAAGAATATCAATAATAGCTATTTATCAACTCCTTTAAAACATAACTAAACAAAACTTTTTGTTTTAAAATCAGAGTTCACCAGAAACACAGAGCAAATCAGGCACTCCAGCCAGTCATTCTGGTTCCTTAGGTGCAATGCACCCTTTGAATTCAGACACACAAAAGTCCTCTTGACCCTCAGTTTACTGATGTTCAGAACAATATTTCTTGGCCTTTTGAGATTTGCACAATATTTTTCTTGATGGGCTTATTTTTTACACGTCTTACATTTACTCTAGAAGATGAAATGCAATGGTAGTGATGAAAAATATAAGCGCTTTTTCCTTTTGAGGCTATATAACAGTGTTTGACATATAGAATTAAAGCACAGAGGTATTCAGACAAAATGTCACAATATTGTAAGCGCCTCGTAGATTCAGTATTTTATTACAGACCTCTGTGTAAAGGCTGTGTTTATGAGATTTGATGTGTCCAGTAACTTCTAACATGATGTGTAGCAACTTGATCCCAAACCAAGGGGACACCTTTGTCCCCTTTCTCACTTTAGAAAGATACAGGAATTAAATATACTTCCTTTTTGAAATAACCAACCCAAATGCACAAACAAATTAGTAATATAGGACAGAAAATCACTGAGGCATAAAACCTAAAACCTTGTAGCTAGTTATTCTATGACTGAATATCACATGAAACATTCAAATATAGCAAAGTTAGCTATTCATTATAACCAGGCAGAGCTGAATTAGCAAATCTGACCAAATGTCAGATACTAAATCTGAACTGATTAAATGTGTAATTAGTTTAGTTGATTCATTGATTTTAAAGATTTTCAAACTAATATGTGTGTACTAATAAAGTGCATTTTTGCATTGCAGCAAGCATGAGCAGAACTTTTTATTCACTGTCTTAGCCCCACAATTTTGTTTTACACAGCTGAGTAACTGTAAAATGAGATTTTCTGTCATGTGGAAGCAACAAGAAAAATGTTCGTAGTATGCTAAATAGCTCTTTTTTTGTGCTAAAGATGTCATATAGTCAAACCACAATTTTCCTGCATGGTTAAATATTAAATGGCAGCAATTTGCTTGTTGTTTTTTGAGAATTGTCAATATAACATTCAAGGTTTGGTGATTTACTTATTTATTGATTTATTCTCCAAAATAACTTTTTTGTTTCCATGGTCCAAAGAATAACTCTAGCAAGACAGTGACTGATGAAACCTATGCTTTATAGGTGCTTTTATTTTTGAACTTTGGAACTAGTGCTCCAGTTCTCAGGAACAGAATTAATACTTAGCTTCTTTCTGTAATAATACTGGCCTGCTGTCTGTAGCTCATAGGAGGTGCCATGCTGGACAAGCAATGCTGAGTGATGTACTGCACACATCTGCCTCTTGCAGCTATTCCAGTAGAGGAATCAGGAAGTTTTGATAGTAGCACTACAGAATGATTGGAAAACAGGGGGCTGCAGAATTCAGTAGATTCTGATAATTGTGACCATTTGCTTTTCTGGTGCATAGGGTAACACGACCTACTAATGTGACCATTAACTGAAGTGCAAGTTGCTTTGCGAGGCGGGGTAGGAAGGTAAAAGTGACAGGTCTGTAGCTCATTTTCAGATATTGGAGGGTGTCACAAGTGAAGCACACTTCTGAACTTTATTATTTATTTTCCTGTAGTTTGCTACTATCAGAGAAAAGAAGAGGGACAATAAATAGTAAAGTTTGAAATTTGCAGCCTGCCTTGAGTTTTACACAAAGTGGCAGTTCCCGAGTAGTTACACCCCTGAATTCTTTTGCTGTCTTCCTCCAGTTCTGTTGGGGTTTTAGCTCTGTAGTACAGAAAAGTATCTTTCATTCATATTTTATCATCATCTTAGGTTCCTTCTTGTCTCCTGAGACCCATGTGTGAGTGTATTTTTAGAAGAACTTACTTAATAGTTTCATAACCCATTTTTACAAACAACCTGCACCTTTATTTCCTGGAAGAGGTCCTTTCAGGTGCAGTGTTTATGACACAAGTTTGCCTGTGGCTGGGAATGCACATCTTTAGTTGCACCAATCTTTACCTGCACTGTAAGGGAGGCTTGGAGTGCCTTGGCAGTACTGCTTTTAGAAAGAACAAAGGGCCTGTAGATGCAGAGCCTGAGATGGAATAGTATCACCTTGTGCTTGATGAAAGCTTACTTAGAAAAAATGCTGTCCATAAGATATACTTCTGTGGTATCATTCAGGCTCTTACTATACAGGGGTGATTTTTATAATCTTCTTTTTCACTTTCCTCTTTTTATTTCTCCCCCTCCAGCTTCCATCATGAGTATGTTCAAAGTAGTTGTTGGTGCTGCTGAATGTGACAGAAAGCCAAGCAGGAAGTCTGGGACTCATATGCTATGCTTGAGCTCCCTTCTGACTGTATAAAATGAGTGAAGCATCCAGGCTGTCTCTCATTGCTTTATGTGTTTTTTTTTTTTTAACATTGATACAGTTTTGTCTCCTAATCTGGGATCTTGTGATACCAGAGAGAGAAGCTGGTATGATACAAGAGTCTTGAGCTCCATTACATTCATGCAAATCTGTTTCATATACTTGATCACTCAGTTTATTAGCAGTGGTGTTAGAGGTGTCAAGCTTTCAGCATAGGTTTCTTTGAACTGTGTGATGAAGTGCTGTTTAACAAACAGTACTTCATGTTTCTTTTCAAAAATTATCTTTATTATCAAACCTAGTAGTTGAGTTACAAGTAGAAACTGAAATGGTTGCATGAAACATAAATATTTCTAATCTTTGGGGATGATGAAAAAAAATACTGTTGAATAACAGTGCTTTACTAAAATGAGTAAAGGTGAAATGTGAAGATGGTTTGTGGGCTCAAGATGCTAAACATCATGCTAGGAGCTACTAGGACACATCAAATCTTACAAACATAGCCTCTACATCCAGGTTCATAATAAAATACTGAACCTGAGAGATGGCTGCAATATAGGGAGAATCTGTCTGAATACCTCTATGCTTTAATTCTTTGTGTCAAATATTGTGGTGTAGCCTTAAAAGGAAAAACTGCCTATACATTGCTGCTGTTCCCTTTCTGTTCTACAGTGAATGTAAGAGATGACAAAAACAAACTGAGGGTCAGGTGGACTTGTGTGCATCTGAACTTGAGTAGTGTGCTGCACTTAAGGAACCAGCATGGCTGGCTGGAGCACCTCATCACTTCCTGTTTCTGGTGAACTTTGACTTTGAAACCATAGTAATGTTTTAAAAGAGTTGATAAATAGCTATTATTGATATACTTTGGTCATACTGTGTTTGGGTTTCTTTGAGCATTTGAGAAATGAAAAAATATGAAGATAGAAAAAAACCAAGAATCCTTATAATTCAGTTTAGTATAGAATCATGGATAAAGAAATGCCATTGTTATAACAACTGTATCCAACAGTGTTGTATGGTGAAATTAAGCTGTTTGAGTTTCCTAATGGAATTGTCATATGCAGCATATTTGGATTGTTTCCACATATAAGCTTAGTTCATTTTCCTGTGTGCTGTAAGATTAAAACATGGCAACATTAGGAATTTTTTAAAACTTTGTTCTTAAGATGTTGTGCACAGATTGATTTCCACACCACCATCACTACTTCCTATTTTGCGTTGTTTATGAGAGAAGTATGCATCTTTAAATTCTATTCCTTACATGTGCTAAAGCCTTTAAAATACATTGCTGAAGTGTTTAACTGTTTAGCAGAGTGGCACCCAATTACATTTACATCTATGCAGTTCTGTCATTCCTTAGTTTCGCTGCCTTCTCCACTGTGGTATTTTAATTGTCTTTTTTGAGTTCTTGTATTTTTGTCTGGAGTTTACCACTGTCTAGGATGAACTTTTCAGTAAGTCATTCCTGGTGTGTTTCTTGAAGTGACAATTACTAAGTAATTTTTTCTCTTTCTGAGATGTGGAGATCTGGACGCAAACAAGACTCAGGTTTTATGCTGTCTGTCTACATTTATAACAGTACTCTTTAGCTGTGAATGGGGATGACTGAAGCACAGCCAGGAAAACTTTATTTGATATTTGGATAATTGCCATAAATAGAATTCAGCTAACACATGCCTTTGTCAGTTGTTGAAATTCAACTTTAAAAGGATTAATTTCTCAACCCTACCCTGCTGCGCAGAATCCTGAATATTAACAGCTTTTCTGAAGGTTAGTGGAACACTGCATTAACTGGTTTTTGTTCAGCTATGAATTGCTCTTTAATAGTAGCATTTTTGGTACTAAGGGTTGCATTTTAAAAAACGCAAGGAACAACTTTGAGTTCTCGTTTTTATTTTTAATTCCAAGAAATAATGATCTTACAGCCGTGATAAAATTTTAACTACTTTGGTGGTTAATAATATATTACTGATCATCTTTAAAATAGAAGATCTGTCTTTCAGCAAATTCTGTCTTCACTAACATACTATAGTGTGCATTTCAATGCTGGAGTAGCTGCATTTCAAGGTAGGATTTGGATTTTACATTGTCCAGTGCTCCATCATCAGCAGAGTGCCCAGATCCTTTACTGGTTCTTCAGTGGAGCTGTGCCAACATGAACTTTTTAACCGTGAAGTTTTCTAGTGCAGGTAGGAACAGGGATCTGCCTTTTCCTATGTGCTCATGAATTTTCTTGATTTAGAGTTTGCTTCTTTAGTCTGAAGCCAGAGGAAACGATGTGTAAGATTTTTTGTTTGGCTGTGTAAGGCATTTCTGTGCATGCTGCAGCTTCTTTGAGAACCTGCCACTGCTGCTGTAGCATCAGTGCAGCTCTGCTGCTGATAATAACAGGAGCATTGGTGGGAAGATTGCTTCTAGTCTTTTACTGCTTTACCAACTCTGAATTCAGTGTGGTGGATAGAGGGAGGGTATAGCACTCTGTTTCCACTGTCCTGTCTTTAGTGGTGCTACTCAAATGAAAACATGTGATGAATATTAGGAAGGATACCAGTTGTCTTGCTGTCATACTTTAATTTGAGAGCTGTGTGAAATTTAGTGGTCCAGATAGTGCTGGGAAACTTACTCTGAATAAGTTAGTAGTAACAGAGGGAAGCAGTCTTAGTGTATTTGTCAATTAATCACATTATTTTGAGATGTATACTTGAAGACATTAAATAAAAACATTGTTTTAGTAAGCCTTTCTGAGCACATTGAACACAGACAGATTCAATTTTGCCCTGCTGATGGCTGGCTGAGGAGTCTAGGCATTCTTCCTATGACTCAGTTTCTGCATTTTCTAGGGGTAGTCAACTTTCTACAAAGTTTTAAGGTGTGTCCATCAAGACTCTTATGGTTATGGTTAGATTCCTATGGTTGTGACTTGGCAGAGTTAGGTTTATGGTTGGACTCAATGACTACAAAGGTCTTTTCCAACCTAAATGGTTCTATCCAGAAGAATTTTAAGGAATAACAGAGATGGAAACCATATGAATTAATAATAGCTTTATGACTTATCTGATTACTGAAAATAGTTCTTTTCTTGGCTGCATTACTGATTTCAAGGTACCATAGCTAAGTACAGATGTTCCTCTTCACTGTAGCTAATCTACCACTTGTGTGTGTATGTGACTTGGTCGTCTGTCTGGGGTGCATCTGAAACAATGTCAGTGGTGCAGAGGTGTGTGAGAAACACCACTTGGATGCTTTCATATATCCAAAATGCAAGCTGTTCAGCTCTAAATTGAAACGAATTCCATTAGGAGGAATTCATTTCAAGCAGAAAGTATGTTAAGAGCTACTTCTGCTTACAAAAGCGCACATCATTGCTGAAGAGGCTTGGAAGGATTTCAGATCTGCTTGTGCTTTTGCATTAAATGAATAATTTCTGGTGATTCTATTCCTCTGCCCTTGCTCCATTGCTACTGTGTCTTTTTTTGCGTTTTCCCATCATATTGCCTGTTTGTCCCTAGAAGAGTCCTTGAGCCATGGCCTTTCTGCGTGGGTGGCTTCAGGTGTGCCTCTGTGTTCTGTGCTGTGTCTGCAGGCACCATCTCTCCATGGTCCATGGCTGAGAAGTGCAAGCAGGCTCTTCCTAGTTTACACTGAGCTATGCAGTTCAATTAAGTACATTTTATATAGCTCATTGAGGCATAACTTTCCCTTCAACAGAGCCCCCTTCTCACAGGGCAGATCTCTCACTTGCCTTTTGTACGTGTGGTGACAGATTTTTGTGTCATTTGCACCCTGTTTGAATTCTTGTGCTCCATGAAAGGGGAAGAAAAGAGGACAAAACATGCTTTTATAAATTTTTGGGGTTTTTTACCCTAGTGTGGTGGCGGAGAGGAATCTTGTCCAGGTCCCAGATATTATTTGGGCAATAGGCCCAAATGAAAAACCTGTTTGGGTGCCAGGAAGAGCACAGCTGAGAGACGCAGAGACTTGGTGAGCACCCTGGCCCTGCACCTCTGGGGCAGCACCTGCCAGCCTTTCTGCCTGGCCACCATGGTCAAACTCGTGTACCTTCCAGGGTTTTCTATGAAGGATGGTGTGATCCCTTCTTGGAGACTTAATCTGAGTCTTAAGCTGCATGTGAACTATTGGGGCAAGAAAGTGAAAAGCAAAATATGAGACATGTAAGACCAAGGTAGTTCCTTTTTCTGAGATGTATAAAGAAGTTTAAGCCTTTCTAATTTAATTTTAATTGTTAATCTATTTTTTTGCCATTAAATTAGTCTTCAGCTATTCTATGTTTTTCATTTTCTTTCTTTTCATATCTATTTCCTATGAATTAACACTGTTATTCATTCAAAGGGTATAGCTATCAAACATAATGAACAAATAATCTGATGGTCCAGAACCTTTTCTAAAATTATTACTTTAAGGAAACAGATTAAGTAGTGAATTGGTTATAGTGAGACAGTTAGAAAGAATTGAACAACCCATCTCTCCTTGGTCCTTCTCTACATGAACTCCCTCATGTTGCTTGCTATAGCTCTCATCTGCTGCCTGCAACACCTTCCCATCCCACAGTTAACAGTTTCTTTCTTATTGTGAGCAGGAGAAATCTTGGTGAGGCCACTTGGGGAGCAAATCCAGATTTCTAAAGTCAGTTTGTGGAAGGCTGCTTAAGCTGCTGCCACTGGAGATTGAAGGTTACTGTGTCAGTCCCATCCTGGAGAGTGGATAGGTGGTGCAGTTCTTGTAATGCATAACTTGTCTGCTTGAAAGTTGAAACTGAGTCCACGTTTATACATTTGAATGTTTCATATTGAAAAATAAGAGTAATTATCTGTAATGGCACACTAAATAAACTGCGTTTTTCCCTCTTCAGAAACACTTTTCCTCTGGAGAATTCAGCAGCAGCAATATAAGGCAATTGCTCTTTTCAGAATACATGATGTCTTTCCTGGCCCTGAACTTTTATCTTGCTGAAACAAATATTCTACAAATAAGAACACTTGGTCACATCTGGTACATCTTAAAAAAGGTTACTTTTCCAAGAATAGCATGCAAACATGAAATCAGAATCACAAGCAGATGTTTGCTAATATGGTCATAGATAACCTTTTAGTTTCATGTTTAATTTTTATAAATAACCATCTCTAAAGAATGGAGATTAATAAAGAACAGAGATAATTTCTGAGATAATTTGTCAGTTTTAGTATGTTAACTTTACTGTGTTGCTGATGTTATAATTATAACTGTAAAATAGCATTATTTATTGTATAAAATTATCAGCTGCTGGTTACACAAAAAGATACGTTATTGTCATTGTTCTTTTACAACCTGGAAATGTTTGTTTTTCTTTAAAGAACCCAGGACGATTAGCAGTCAAAAAGACTGCTAAGTTTGGCATAATTCTTTCATTCATTGATAAATTTTACAGCTGTCAGAATGCTGTAGAATAGAGGGAATTTTTGGCTTTTTGTTTGCCTTTTCATTTTTAGTGAGCTTGGCATGGCTCTTGCAGTTGGGCTGGTAAAAGTGAGGTATTTGCTCCCTTGACTGTTGGCCTCAAAGAAGCATATTTTAGTTTATTAAAAAAAAATCTGTTTCATAAGGCAGACTAGTAGCCTTTTGTTCTCCTTTATAATATTCTCCTTTTAACTTACTTAATTTAGTTTTGGATAATTCAGTGTACAGATACAGCTGACAATACTTCTCCTTCACTGAAAAGCCAACCTGCCACTGCTGCAGCAGGAGACAAAGGCGTAAGCTATGCTGCCACTGCCTCTGCCCTTCCAGAAGGGTCCTTGTCACAGTGGGACCTTAATTGGTGGCAAAACGTATTCAGATGCCATCATAGGGAAGGCATGACATGGGACAATGTCAGAAGTGTTCCTTAGAAGTAAGAGCTGTGGTCTCTGGATGCTCCAAGCATGAGGCAACTGCCATCTGCTTTCTGCTGAGGTATCCAGTGTGTCACGACTTTAGGGCAGCTCTTGGTGTTTTGAGAACTCCGGATGGCGGTGACTACTCGTGAATCTGAAAAATGACTGCTGGCAGAGGCAAGTTTGGGGAGGAATTGCCTTCTACCAAATCGGCTTACTCAGAGGATGAACCTTGTGAGGGAGAGGTTCATTGGTGTGGTGCTGCCTGGGCTGTGCCACTTGCAGAACCCTGCAAACCCCCTCCCCTGGCTCCAGAGATCTGTGCAGGACCAGTCAGCCATTGGGCAGGTGGAGAAGGATGAGATAGTTAAGTGCTAAAACAGGTTAGTGTGAGTAAGCAATCAATCTGTAGAAAGTGTATGTTTGGGGCTTTTTTGTGTGTTCATTTTTTTTATTTTTATATTCAGAAACTTTGAAACATCTCACTTGATGATAATATTTACATTCCTCAGAAACAGAGATGCGCATGAGTATAGCAAGCACATCTCAGCATCCAAATTTGTAGATGATGTAAAAGAATTGTTTGGGAAAGATAGCACAGCACTGAGAATTCATTAGAGCACTGCTTGCATTATGGTTGAAATACCTTCAAAGAGAAACTAACAACTGAAATAAGTTCAGAAGCAGAAGAGCCTTGCAGGCATTAGGGAAGGGGTGGGTAGAAGCTTATGTGTTAGAAAAATATCTCCGGCTAGAATATTATTTTACATCCCTGTTCTGCAGTTTACTCCCTTGGTAATTTACAAATGGAAAGTAAAATTTAGAGTTATAGCTGATTAGATATTGTGAGTTCTCAACAAAGCATGTTTGTGTTCTGTATGCAATTATTACAGAGTTGCTGGGTGTGCATTGCCCCCACCCAAAGAGGCAGGAATTTGATTTCTAGACAGACATTGTTAAAGTGAGAGATGTGGCTTTAAAGCCCAGGAAGAGTGGATTCCACCCCTCCACCTTGGGGAATGTGTCCTCTAAGCCCAGGAAAAGTAAAACTCCATCCTTCCTCTATGAAACCCACCACCTGGCCCCTGTTTGGGGTTCTCTGTCTCTGGATGAAGCTGAGTTGGTTCCTGTGGTGGTGCAGTAAATGGATTCCTGAGTTTAACCAAGTGGAGACTCATCTCATTCATTCCTCATGCCAGTCAACAGCAGCTGTAACCTCCCTGGACACGACCCTGCAGCTGTGGAACACCACAAATGGTGGAGAATGCGGGCAACCAGTGAGGTGCCCGTGAGAACAGCATGACTGGTTTGAAGGACACCCTATAAGTCACCTGCTGATGGCTTCACAGCTGGCAAGACACCCAGCTTAAAAGGAGGACTCAAGAGTACCTGGCAGGAGGGCCAGGTTAAGAGTGCCTCAGAGACATGAGGGTAAAGGGCTTATGGGGGGAAGTCCCCAGGGAGGGGACCAGGTGATGAGACTACCATCTACCATTGCCCAGTGAGACATATTATGGATGGTTAAAGTTTTTTTTTTATAGATGGGAAGTTTTGTAGATGGTATGGATGGTGTTGCTCCTCCTGTGAACTGTTTTTTGACTTCCGTGAAGCTCCTCTTTTTTTTTAGCGTATACCTCCCCATATCTTCCCCTATCCTTTATTCCTGTGGGTAGGACAAGGGGTGAAAAATGCGTGGAGGGCAGGAGCTGCTTCCGACTCTCTGTCACCCATGTGTTTCTCTGCCCTCTCATCCCCCATTTTCTTGAAAGCAGGACAAGAGACAGAGAATGTCCAAAGAGATGAGGGTCTGCTGCCATTTGCCCACTGTCTCGTGTCCTCCTTCACTCCCTATCTTTATTCCCTGTTCCCTGTCTGGGAGAGTCTGTCCCAGACCCCTCCCCCTTCCCAGGGAAAGCCTGGGAAAAGTAGACTCCACCCCTCCACCTGTGGGGATGTGTCCTCTAAGCCCAGGAAAAGTAAAACTCCACCCCACCACCCTGTCCCTGTTTGGGGTTCTCTGTCTCTGCATGAAGCTGAGTTGGTTTCTGTGGTGGTGCAGTGAATGGATTCCTGAGTTTAACCAAGCAGAGACTCGTCTCATTCATTCCTCATGCCAGTCAACAGCAGCTGTAACCTCCCTGGACACGACCCTGCAGCTGTGGAATGCCACAGCTGAGTACAACTTGGTAGATGAATTTGAGTTATCTTTTGTGTTCAAGCAATTTAGTATCTTCTGTTTTGTATGAAGAATGAACTGTGTTCTCCTCCAACTACAGTGCTGTAAATAAAGGTTAATAAAGGTTATTTTATGATAATTTTTAAACCAGTAATTATTTTTCAGTTTTATAGTGAAAATTAAGCTAATTTAATCAAGTATAGTCTGTACAAAAGATTTTGATTTTGCCAGTTGTGATTGTGTAGACTGCATTCTGGTTTAAATAAGCAGTGTTGCTATTCTCAATTCTGAATACATAAACCCATGACTCCCTCTGGCTCCTTTTCCTTCTCCTGGCCGACTTATTTGTACATGTTCAAGTACTTTGGCCCTTTCAATTCTAGTTTTGAATCTGTGGTTCTTGATAACAGATTGTCTGGCTTGTACTGAAAAATTATGTAGCGGCAATACTGGAACATTTTGCCAGTGCACTGCTCTTTTGATGGGAAACTGGGGCGAGGAGAGGCAGAGGCACTGACATTCTGCTTTTTGCTTTCTCTTAGGGTGGAAATTCTCACTTGCGTTCTCACTAATGTGGCCAACCTTTTTCAGGTGTGACCCACAATTCCCTACCCTCAAGCAGTGCTCTTAAAACTACTTTTGTTTTGAAATTTTGAGATCATAGGCTGTGTATATCAGCCTACAGGGCTTGGTGAATATGAAATGTTGTCTTTAAGTTTGGAAAATATCCATTAAACCACTTAGACACAAGTTAAAGGGCAAACTACATAAATATATCTCAGCCTTTCAGTAGATCCACATTAATTGTTTGGTGTACTTTTAATAATGGTCATTATTTCAAGATATTGTCACCTTGAACCTAAATCACATTAATGACATTGATAATCTTTAAACTCGTACTGTTCTTCAGTGCTGGAAATAATGCTGTTCTTTGTTATTTTCTTGTTTCTAGATAAAATGTTTTATTTGAAATGACTAGAACTAAGAAATGGATGAAGCTTGGATATGGGTATCGGTGAAATAAAGCTGAAATAAAATTTTAGAAGTGCTGAGAGCTCAGAATTTCTTTGGGTGTGTGCCAGTTCTGCCTTGTGATGAAAGGGTAGCTGATGCTTTGGTTGGATCATTTGTTTGCTAACTTGTGGCAGAGTAGTAGAGAGAAGATTCAGGTGTGAGAAGTGTGACATTGATGATGTGCATGGTTGTGGTTAGATCTATTGCTAAAACAGTATCTAAATATTGCCAATGCAGCGTGTAATATAATCAGGTCTAAAAGGTTATGCCATAAGCAGGTTCAATTAGAAATGTACAGGTTTCCAGTCTTTGGCCTGCACAATATACATTACAAGGCTACAAAGCACCTCTGTGGCTACTTTGGAATTTTATTTCTGCACATGACCAGGTCTTAGTGCTAGTACTCAACTGTCCAAAAGTGTGCGTTCCCTGTCTTCAGATTGGATGTACCTTGCAGCCATCTCTGCCTGGGGAAGGGGTGAAGATGTGATCTACCTGCAAGCTGCAGCTTTAGGGAGCCAGTTGGCCCAGACTCCAGCATTTCATGCTGTTTTGCAGGCAGATCTGTACCAAAGTCAATAGCAGTCATCACAGCTTCCCTGTCTCTGGAATGCATTCATTATGTGGACATACAGACAGTTCCTCCTGCAATTCCCACCTGGCATTCTAATGTTAGGAAAAATCCCATTGCCAATCAGACACAATTGCAAAAGAGTGGGTGCATATATATGGGGAGCAGGACTCAAAGACCTAACTGTCTTTCCCTGCTGTCACCCTGCTGCTGTAGGGCATTTCTGCTGGGTTAAAAAAACTTGGTTTTGAGATCATTGCAGTATTTTTTAGAAGTGAATAGCTGTTAAATTGCTCATACTTCCAGCTTTAATTGCATTTTAACAAACAATATTTTGGTTAGTCAGCCTCGATGAAGTGTAGTTTGCAGGGTTTTCAGCTGTGGCTGTCTGTGAGAGTGCTGGTTTCCAAAGGGGCTTCAGCACACTCACTCTTGACTCGCTTCTTTCCTGTTTTAGGTTTCCTGGAGTTCCTGTGCTGTGATGCCCCGGAATGCCTCATGGCAGAGCCGCCCGACCGCCCCGCTGGAGCGTGGCACTCCCCTGTAGAGAGCTGGGTAGGTGAAACCTCATCCTTGGTGTGGAAAATGCTGCCTACCTGCATCAGCCATCTTCACAAACCTGGTGACATGGGCTGGTTTCATCAGCCCCTTCTTGTGTGTCTTACTGTGCTCTCCTGGCTTCACGTACATTGGAGGATGGTTTGTTGGGAAGTGGTAGATGCATGTGTTTCTGATTTCTGACATGCTTTGGACGAATTTCCTCTGGAGAGGTGATTATGTGTTAGATGGATAGGGAGAATATAAAGGCAGAACTAATAGAGTTGCAGATGCTGCCATCATTGTCTTTTATATACATATATTTAAACATTGAGGTGAGGAAGGTGGATTAGAAGAGATGCATCTGAAATGCCCTCTTGCTCCCTTCTTTAAAAAAATATTTCCTGGAAATATTTTTTTTTCTGCTATGATTTTCTTAGTGTGCTATGAGCCCATCAGACTTCTTCCATGTAATGCTAAAATTTGTTAGAATGGGCTACCTTTTATGGAATAATTGCTCTCTATGTGGTACTCCAGTTGTATAATTTCCCTCTTGCAAAACTAAGGTGTGCTGGGTGGCTGGGGCCTCCTGTTCGACCCTCTAAGGTAGGCATTTGGCTGTTTTCTGTGCCTGAGCTGGACTTGGGCCTTTCTTTATGATTTTATTAATGTATAGATCACTATGTCTGTTAGGGAGTCTCGCTGAGACACAGAAAACTTTGCTTACAATTCTCATATTTGGAAATAAGCCTAAATACTTACATGCACATGTTTGTGGTTTCATAGATGGTTGTCAGCTATTAGACAGAACTGTGGACTTCTTGACCTAGATCCTTCTAATAGCCCTGGCAGCAAGTCCCATGGGTCTAAGGGGAATCTCTAGGAATTAATCCAGCTGTCTAAGTGGAAGGATAATTAAAGTACTCATTGACATCTGATCATTTGCTTTAACTATATTTATGGACATGAAGTAGGAGAGGTACCTGAAATGAAGAAATATTCTCTCTTTGGTTTTCTGCAACAAAGAATTGTTTTGGGCAGTCTGAAGCCTGAATATGCCAAGCAGAGCTGAGAAGAAATTATCCTGCTTTATGTAGATAATGCAGTCTGATGCTGGGACAGTTATTCAGACCTTTGGTTTAGGAAACTTGCAGATTACTGATGGACTGTTGCCTTCTGGATTTCATTTAGGTTTTGGCAAGAATGCATTTTGATTCTCTGAATTTTGCAAGGCCAAATACTAACGTTTTTGATCTACTACTGTAGTTGCTTTAGCAAGTGCTAGCTCACTTAACCTGTGGTGGACATTCATTGCTAGTTTCTGAATTAATGAGTAGAGATGCTGCTGATTTTGAAAATAGTCTGATTCCCAGGAAATGATCTCTCAAAGCCATGTTGTAAACTGATTATTTCTTGTATTGTCCCATCATCTTGCTTGGGAAGAGATGATTGTGAGGAAGAGGATTTTTGGTCTACAGGCCCACAAATTCAGAGGAAGTCTGAGCCTGCTGCCCTGCCTTCCCCTGAGGTGGAAACAATATGGGTGAGAGATCTGTCTGCATGGCCAGGGCTAAGAAGTTATTTTATTAAACTTTTGTTTGTGATCTCAAAAGCAGTGTCTGTGGGCTGGTGCTCTGGTGTCTGAGGGTAGGTGCACTGGGGTAATGTCTCTGGGAGGATTTGCATCAGTGGTGGGTGATTTCTGTTGCTGAGAAGAAATGTGAATTGTTGTGTCATCCATGTTCATGTGAAGCTGCTTGTGAAGCCATTGTCAGCAGAGCACTATCAGTACATTGGCAACGATCACTTGAACTGATGACCAGGTCCTATTCAGGCCATAAACATTTGAGGACTGAGGTTGCAATCTGTGCCCCCACAGGGACTGACTCTTGTTTGCCTCTTGGGTAGATGATGTCAGCAACCTGCTCCTCTCATCTTGAGATCTGACCAGTAGAGTTACCTTTTTATCAGGTTTTGTGGTGCTATTAGCTCAAATGTTTGAAGCTGTTTCTGTTCATCATGCTTTGCATTCATTATTGGCTATCTTGAGTCAGGCTGAGTTTAAATTCACCTTACTGCTGTTTGTAGTTCTGAGGGACAGACTCTGAATCTCTGCAAGACACCTTCTGTGAATCTGAAGCACTTTTTAAAAGTAGGTTTAGTACTTGAAAATTACCTCCCCTTTGGGATTTTGCTTCCAGACAAAGCTGGGAGATAGCAAAGCTTTGAAGTGAGGTCTAGAAAGGTGCTGTCTCAGTATTTCCCTCTATGTCTGGTTAGTGACGCTACAACCTTTTGCATCTGCTTTATGGAAATTTTCTTTCAGGTTTTTTTTAAAGCTCTTTCCACAATTGATCATTCAGTTAATTAATTTTATTTGGAAGAGGGTGGATGTAGTTAAGTAGAAATTTGCCTTATGGTTGTTTTTAATGGTGCAAACACTTTCCAGTAGTAGATTTTTGGGGGGTTGGTTGAGACACACATGGCAGGCATGACTGGCATTCATTGTGGGTTGACTCTTGTTTTTGACAGTAACTGATTTTGACCAGTTTGGTTATAGCAGATGAAATAGGTTTATTTTAGGCAACCTAATCTCAAAATGGGAATGGCTATGTGGTGGGGCAGAGCTGCAGCACATGGAAGTTTCCCAGCCTTGGCTGAACTGGTGTGAATTCTCAGGAGTGAGCTGGAGTTTTGCTCCAGCACAGTGCAGTGATTTTAGGAGCTGAAAGACAGCAGCTGCGGTAGCTGGGGTAGCTGGAGCTGAAAGCTGTAGAGCAGCTTGAGCTTCATCAGCCTGGCACTGCTATTTCTCTCCCTCCCTGGCACCACTCCTGGGCTTGTTCTTGAGCAACCCTATAAAAATGATGGAGTTAAAGGGAATCTTGTGATTCTTTATGGCTATTTATTGATATTTTCCTGCTGCTATGAATATTCACTACATATATTTGGCTAGTGGCAATACATGCTCATCACTTACCAAACTTGCATCTTCAAAGGATGTTTTCCTTTTAACGTCTGATTTTCAATTTTATTTTTTCTTCTGAGTGTGGTAGGGAGTGTGTATGTGTGCTCCTGGTATCTTTTGCTACAAGTTTTCCTTCTGAGTCCTTATCTCTGCATATATATTTATGTTAGATGTTTGTATTTTGAGTTCCCAAGTTGGAAATTGACTTTCCTTGATAATGTGCCTAAGGTATTTGTACCATGTCTTTTCCTGTGCCTGTGTGCATAAGCAAAACAGATGTGCCTGATAAACAATTTTGACTTTCAGTCATTTAAATGAGTCAGAATTCCTTTTCTTTACAGATTTTGTCTTTGCTAGTGTGTTGTACTCAGAACTGTTTTCACTCCTTGTTCTTTTGTGTGTCTCTGGCTTGTGTGGTTTCTGTATTTCTCTTCTGCTTCCACTTTTCTTTGAAAATCAAAGGAAACATCCTAGTTTATGGCACTTCTTTATCAGCCCTTTCCTCTTTTTTATTAATTTCCTTCCTTTCTTTTTGGGATAACTGTAACCTTTGTCCATCCTGTGATGGGATACTTTTGTCACAGATATTCTTGTGTGGCGCTTTAATTGTATGGGGGGAAACTGCATCCTGAACAAATGCCCAATTTCCTGATCTGTTAAACTCTACCTTGTTTTTTTTAAAAAAATATTTTACAAAGTACATATATGTGTGAACATCTTTACTTCATCAGTCTGGATTCGTTCTCATACCTGGAAAGTGAAGAGACTTGGCACTGAGAGCATTTTCTTATCTGTGCAACCTTTTACACATATAAAGTACATTTTGCAAAATATTCTTCTGAACAGTGCAACATCCTGAAAGAGGCAGATGGCCTGTAAAAACAAGTACTGTAAGACTCTTTTTACCTTCTCCTATGCTCAGAGATGTAGTTTTTAGTAACTCCTGGATCTTGACACACTGAAGAGTGCTGGGGTAAAGAGGCCCCATGTTCCTCCTTATTTTTTCATGCTGGAGCAGATTCATTTACACTCACTGTAGCCTCAGTTCTGTAGCCCTCAGCATTGCCCTAGTACATTTTTGGTGTAATCATAAAGCTGCCTATTTTAATTGGAGACTTAAATTTATCTGCTCTTTGATATGATAGTTCTACCCTTTTCTCCCCATGTAGAAATGCTGTCTTCCACTGAAAAGTCAATAAGGAGAATACCTACCATCACAGTGATTTGGGAGGCTGGGCATAGCATTTGCCATGGGCATGACTTGGACAGTGTTAGCACAGTAAGTGTGTGATCCTTCATGGTGGGCCCCAGGGCACCATGATGCTCCTTAGGCAATGACTCTTTTCCCATTTTCATGGAGGACTCATCTGTATATGAAGATGAAAACAGACCCCAGCTTGTAGCCTGAGAAGCCAAGTCCTCACCCAGCTGGGTGTTGATTCCCACCATCAAGAGCTGAGTTGGGATTTTCTTTCTTTCCCTTGTTCTGTTCAAGAGAATTTACAGGATTTTCTGAGGAGGAGAAAAATGTTCTTTTAACATAGCCAGCCCTCCCCTGAGGAGGTATCTTGAGGAACTGCTTGACTTCATCTTTTTCCTCATGAGCTGCAAAGGTGTCTTGGACTCTGACCATCTGATTACTCCTTCCAAGAAGGACGTTTACTTTCCTCTTGAATAGGAGAGGGTGGATTTTGGACCCTCGTGAACTTGAGGAGGGTAGGTAGTTTTGCAGTGAGAACTGTAAAAGAACGTGTATTTTTAGCAGTGGGGAGTGTGATTAGGGGAACACATTGGATCCTCGTCTGAAGCTGAAGTCCCTGCCATTAATGTAAGTCATGAGGGCTGAACACGGGATAGTGGGATAGAGAGATTTCCCTTTGCTTCTGTGAGGAAGTTTCATTTGCTCAACTTCCATCAGTTAATGATCAGCTGGTGTTTGTTGTTCCTGCAGAGCTGACATTGGTGAGTCTGTTGTGATGTTCAGGGCCCTCCTGCCCAAATCAGGATGAGGTCTGATGTCTGGTAACGTTTTGTGTCAGTAGCTTGAACCTGGGACTAACTTCTCACTTCTGCATTTTCTCCTGAAGGTGTTTTGTCCTTTTATTTCCCATCACCATTCTCAGGAAACATCCCAATCTGCACTTCCAGTGCTCCTCTGCAGAATGTTTATTGTTGGAAAGGCCTTAAATTCTCCCTCAGGTTTTGTGTCAACACACCACTTTCTCTCTGGATTTTCTGTTTGGTTGTTTTTCTACTGCTAACCTTCCACCTAACTCTGAGGCTGAAGTATTCCTACAGCTTTTTCGTTTTCAGGAAGGTCTAGGGGCATGCTATGAAGCTCTTGATGTTTTTCTGATTGCCTAGGAGAGGTCAGTAGCATCACTTATTCCTTGCTGAACACTGGGAGTCTCCCATCCAGTTTCTGCCATGAACTGAGCCATTGCCAAAGCGTCAAGAGATTATTTGGCCTTAGAGTGTTAAGGGAGGCAGAAATAATTTATTAACATTTTTCATGAAAATATCTAGTGAGGTGCAAGGAGCAGAATGCAGGGCTGCCTGTGCCACTCAGGTTCAGGGGAACATGTTGTGGAGCAGTGTGATGAACAAGTAAATGTTGTAAAATGCAGCATGTATCAGTCAGTAACATCTTGCACTGATTCGTTTTAAAATTAACCTTTAGCATGTCCCAGCATTTGGGAAAAAAAATATCAGTGCTGGAATTTTGATGATGAGACATAATGTGGGGAAAATGTTACAGCAGTCAGGTTTGTTGGTGATGTTCAAATGCTTTTCTTTGTACTATTTTTATTGCTATCTTAATTTTAAATTTATTGCTCCTGTAATATATAGTCCTGACTACTTTGGATCCAGTGTGACTTCAGGACAAATGTCCTCAATGCAGAGATTCCTTCTGGTATATTCTTTTTCTGCTATGATAATCAATATTTAAAAAGAATGCACAGAGTATGGTCATAGCTCCAGAGTGGATGTGAATGTTGAACACTCATCATGGCAGTTCTGGGAAATACTTGTATAAATAAAATGTACTTTATTTGGTTTAGGGTGGGTTTTAAAAAAGACTAAAAAGCTCCCAAACCCACAAACCTGGTAGTTCTAGAAGGCTTGGAAGCATCTAGACTGTACTTGATGTGATGAGTAATTATGGTATTTACTCTCAGAGAACATGGTTAGTAGGGACTTTGTATTGAAATTTATTTTTAACATGATGAAAAATGTCTCTGTCTGTTTCTTTTCCATGTCTATACTATTTATGTCTATAATTTCTTTTATTAGTAAATGAGAGGGAAAAAATGGGAATAACTTCAGGAAACAGATGAAGGCGCAGTAAACAGTACCATGGGAACAGTAAATAAAGCATCTGCTTTTGGTTTTTCTGTGAAATCAAGAAGTAACTGGAGCAAAACACTTGTTAGATATTTTTTCACTTTTTGTATCTGCTGTCATGCTTCCCCTGTTCCTTAGAGTTTCTCTTTATCTCAAAACAGTTGCTTCATTGAAACCAAGACTGAAGCCTACAAAGGAGCCATAGTGAATGAATAATAAAGGACAGAGATTTGAAATGTTGTTGATCTGGGCTGGATTTTTCTGTGGTGTTTGTGCCTGGTTGGGGATCCGGATGTGACCCTTCTCGGCAGCGTGCGTTGGCGAGGCCGGAGCGGCGAGGCCGGGGCCTGCGGCTCTGCGGGCACTGCTCGTTTTCTGTTGAAAAATTAATGTAAACATGACACGTAGTTCACCGTTTTCACAGGTGGAGTGGGTCTGTGGCATAACCTAGGGATGTGAACTAGAGGATTGTTTAGCATTTTGCTCGATTATTTGTTCCTTGGCTCCCCTGAATGCCCTGTTCACACACAGATTATGGCTGCTGTTACAGCAGAGTAGCCAACATGGGGCTCTGCCTGAAGCTCTCCCGAGTCCAGGCATGCATCCATCCTGTTCGGGGTATGTGCATGCCTGGCAGGGGCTGGTGGTTAATCCCAGTCCCTGACCATGGGGCAGTGAGTAAAACAGTGCTGAGTCTGAGGGCAACATGGTGATACTGATTCAGAAGCAGGGCACAAACCCGATACAGCTGCAGTCAGCAACGGGGCCCCCAAATCCTAAGTGATTAATGCACTTGCTGACTCTTCTCTTCTCCTGAGGTGTGTACCAGGGAGCTAGTGGCTAGTGGATTTATGGCTTGCAGATCAAGGCTTGCCAAACTTGCCAGCATGATAGTAGTGAGGAGTCTTTTACTACATTTTAGTGGTATCCTGGATGTTTGCTTGCTGTTCCAAGCTTGGCGCTGCAAAATGATATTAAGTGGGAAATAAAAATGGAGAGGTTTTTTTTTTAAACATGGAAGATTTAAAGTAAAACCCCTATATCTGTCTACCAACTTCTAATGGTTTTATTCCTTTAATATTAAGGGCTAGAAGTCTACTGTTCTGGGTTTTTTTGGGAACTGTTAAAAGGAAGTGAGTCTCTTCTGCAAATATCAGACTTGAAGAACTAAGACTTTGAAAGAGCCAGATGATATTGTGAGACTCTGGAGGGAAAAATATGATGCTTATAACACTCTAGATAGCTCCTTAAAGTACTCCCTCTGCTTCCACATCCCTTTATTCTAGGACATGAAAGAGAAACCTGAGCCAATACAGGATTATAGAACTAGGTTACAAACCTGAAGCTAGGCTATTTGTAGTTAAAGCATCAGAAATTTATTTTATATGCTTATTTTGGTTTAAAAATTGTATGCATTTGGAAAACTCTCTCCCCATGAGAGTTCTTCCTTTCAAGTAATTAATGCAAGACAGTAAGCAGCAGAGACAATGAATTGTAAAATTTCATTGCTGGTTTACAACAAGAATTTGAACCTCATCCATCTGTCATCCCCCAAAAAAACCAGAAAGCCTTTCAAAAAGCAGATGGTCTTGTAACTAAAACAGATCTGAATTCTGGCAGACAGGATGAGAAATGTGCATTGTGAGAACAGGGGAAAAACTGCACTGGGAACTGTTCATCTTGGTGGAACGCTTCAGCCATGAATACCTCTGCTAATTCTGCCTTGCACAATAGTGATCTTCAGAGGATAAAAATTAGTAACTTCCCTTCCAGCACAGCTTGTATGCTCTGTTTCTGAAAGGTATAATTTCCTAACAGGTATTTTATAAGCAATTTAAGTGCACTTTATGCCTGTTAATAACAAGGATTTCTTCATAGAAAATATTTAATTCTAAGTGGAAATCATGGATTAGCATTGCAAGAATGTCCTGCAAAATGAAACTCTCTACTTACAGTGCTATGTTTATGTACAAGCATTTGGTCTTATGGGTGCTCTCTAGCAAGATTCTTAAATTAACAACCCAATTAATAAATAATGCCAGCTCTCCATCATCTTATGGTATTTTGAATGACAACAAAAGAAAATAATCTTCAAATTTGCTAGAGGCTTGTTCCTGCCTATTACTCTACTTTGCATTTTACCTTGCTGAAGTTGTAGCTGTATAACTTCATTCAGGATTCATTCTCTCTAGGAATCCCTGAGTTATTTAATCAGCTTGATCAAATTCACTGGCTGCAGTGGATAAGTAAACTCAGTGTTGCTTGCATGTCTGCTACAGATACCACTGCTGAATGAAATTCCTAGGGGCTGTCTGTGCTTCTTGCATGAGGTTTGGAGGTCAGTAGTCCACCACACTATTAAAATCATTTTTGTAGTGACTGTCTGCTCAAAACCACATTGAGCCTGCTCTCAGGCATCAAAAATGCTCTCTGTAGTTATTGTAGCCTCTTCATTGACAGCTAGTGTTTTTTTTTCAATAGTACACAGTGGGAAATTCTCTCAGTTGAAAAATACAGTAGTAGTTCAACACATCCACATTTATCACAGAAAAATCATTAACTATTTTAGGCCTAGTCTTTGATCCATTCTGTTTTTAAAAACAGATATCTAAAGTCAAAATACCACAATTGCTATCTCTTTATGTCTCAAAAAGCAGGAAGATGATCATGAACAGCAAAGTCAGTAGCATCATGTAGAGTCTTTGGATGAGAGTTTCCTTTATGCAGTGCAGTGCTGGTTTGTGCTGTTGACTGAAGCAGAAAGCTGGGAATGCTCTCTGTAGTCCCTTGAGATGAGTTTTATGCCAGAGAGGCAGCATTTGCCATGCAGACAGAAGAAAAGCCAAGCATAAGTATTTTGCATGATTGATGAATATGTTGTTTGGTTGCAGAGAGACATCCTCCTCCACATCTCATGTAGTAGTACTTCCTTTTAGTGTTCTGTCTCTTGCATGCATGCAGCATGAGTTAAAAAAAAAAAGAATGGGCACAGCAAATACCTTTCAAACTATCCCAAGGAAAACAATTCAACTGCCCAACCTGATAACTTTCTCTTCTGGCTATTTAACCAAATTATCTACATCAAGAGATATGAAAAACCTTGAACTAGTACTGTGTACTTAGGAAGGCTTTTTCTAGAGCCATCAGTCTTTTTATTATGCCCAGGGACCTGAGAACAGTCATAGCTCCTGCTATCTTCATCCTCATACATATCCCACATTATACTTATGGGAACCTGAAAGTATGTGAGCTTTTAGTCTCACTAAAATGTATGAATAAAAGATGTGAATATTGGTATGTGGGCTTTTCTTGCACTGCTGATAGAGTTCCATGGCTATTGTATAAATGTGCTTGAAAAATAATCCCTTATAATGCTTGTCCTTACATTTCAGTGACCCACAGTCTGAAATGTCCTTACTTGTAAGTAAAATATTAGAAGGAAGAAATCAAATTTCAAATCTAATTTTTGCCTTACAGCAGAGTTTGATCTGTATCATCTTACCTTGGGAAAATTTGTGAAGCTGTGGCTAGAGGGTCTCCCTCAATGCTGTACTGAAGGTACATTCTTTGGCATCAGTAATAGTTCTGTGGAAGAGTGGTACTGTTTGGTTTTGTTTATTTTGGCCACTGGGCACTGCCTGGAACGAGAGAGCCCCCTGTCACACCCCTTGTTTAGCAGGGTGTGTATATTCTGATGTAGAGCCCCAAACAAAGGTAAGGGGAAAGGGCAGTCCTGGAGCACTTGGTAGTCCTGAGCACAGGGATCAGGATATGTGCTTAGGATCCCCTAATGATGGGAAGGAATTGTATCCATGGACCAGCAATCTGCTCTAGTGGAAGATGTCTCTGCCCATGGAAGGGAGTTTGGAACAAAATTGTCTTTAAGGTCCCTCCCAATGCAAGCCATTCTATGATGTTCTGCACAGCTCTTAAGTTTGATGGCTAAAAGAGCAAGACAATGCCCCATTTTTCTCCAGCTCCTGTTAGCTACAGTCTTGTACAGAAGTGAAATGTCACAGGACATGCAGACATCTGGAGCACAGTCACCTCCTCTGGCTGGAGTGGGGCCCAGCTGTCCACTCTCTTTTGCCTGTGTTGGGACTGAATTTCTGGGGCTTAATTTTCCAGCTGAAACCCACACCAGTTCCTGCTGCAGCATGTCCTGCAGTGCTATATCTTTGTGTCAAAGGGAAAGTTTAAACTTACAGTTTCCTTTTTTTTTTTTTTGAAATGTCAGCTTGAAGGGTTTCTGAGCTTGTGTGCACTGTTTTCTATGTGACACAAATAAAAATTGAAGTGCTCTGGGTGTAGTGTTGAGGTACAGTGTGGCATGAGTATGTTAACATATACTCAGTTTTCCTTATTTTCTGTTTTATTATTTCATATTTGCTTTTGTTTAAGTATTTAGCCCTATTTAAAATTAATCTCGCTCTTCTTTGGGATGCTTCCATATAGTGATCTGCTGTGGTCTTTCTCATGGTGATTTCTTGGTTCTTTTTGAGTAAGCAAAAATGTTGCAGGTGTCCAGGTTAGTCATCACTGCTGCAGCACTAGCCTCACATGTGTTGGGTTTTTGAGGACAAGATAATCAGGAAAGCTTGATTTCTGTCAGAATAGAACAGCTTCCTCCCTCTCCTTTGACTTCTCTGCTAACTAATCACAGCAAACTGCTGTTGGCAGAGGGAGGGGACTGCAGGGTATGAGGGCAGCCGAGCCCACAGCGCTGCTGTGGGATGCAGACGAGCCCCAGAGAGGACATGAGTAGCTGGCACAGCCCCTGATCCTTTCATCTCATCTCTGGTACACTGTGGCAGTGCTTATGCTGAGAAGTGAAGCTACAGAATCCAGAGCTTGTGGATACTGTGATTTGAAAATTTACCTCTAGTTTTCTGTCAGTCCAGTGCAGACCTTTCTGTAAAATGTTTATTTTCCATACAGCTCTGGGAGTACCTTCAGATCGCATTTCAATGTTGAATTTTTTTGTGGTCAGTCAGAATGTGCTGTGTTTGTCAAAACTAGCCTGCTAATGGATTCAAGAGGAAAAGGGATTTTGCAACTCTGTGGATGCCTCAGAATCTTCTTTGTCAGACTGATTAATCAGAGTTTGAACCCAGCTCCCTGGCTGCTGTCATTCACACCTTTCAAGAGTGCATTTTTTAGGCTGTTGATGCAGTAATTTCTTGAAAATATTAGTTGAAGAATGAGGTTTGGAAGGAAGATCAGGCTTTTAGTCTTGAGATCGGAGTAATAAGGGAAGAAAATAGCAGAAATTCATAGGCAGATTTTCTGTCATAAATTTCTGTGAAGTTTTTGAAGTAAAATGAGTTCTATGTCACATTTAGATGTGTGCTTGGTTTTTTTTCTCTTTCCTTAAAAGGAGAAAATTGAAACCATTTGAAAATCTGTTAAGGCATCATGTCTGAGGACCACAGGCCCGGAAGGACATAATCTCTCCTGCAATTTCTCTGTGAGATGTTGTATTATAGGTCTTACATCTATCTATTATATTTTCTTGAGATCTTATTATGGATTATCTATAAATACCTATTTATATTTAAGATAAATAAGTATATATAGATATATATGTATCAGTGTTAAGGGATCTCTGATGCATACAAAACCAATTTTTAGCTACCAAGTAAATAATATGGTGAATATTTTTCAGAATGTGGTGCTGCTAAGAAATTTTGTATCTTTAGTATGTCGTGTAGGGATATGTGGTACATATTCAGTGTAAGTAAAATTATGGACTGAGGAAGAAGATCCTGCATTAGCAAGCTAAAATTCTGCGGGCTTATTCTTTGCTAAGTGCCAGCCTTTCATAGAAAAGGCAATTGAAAAGGGAGAAAAAAACATGGTTATCTTACAGCAAAGGATTAAAACTATCCCACACTGGTCTGGGAAACAGTGTGGCCATGAGGGAAAGGGTGATAAATTCAGCTGACTTGCATTTGCCAGAAGTCATCCTGTCTTCTCCTTTAATATTAGCTGTTGGAAAGCTGTGATTAAGTGTTCTTCCTCCTGATAAGGGCTCACTGAGAAGTGGCTGACAGGTAGAAACAGCAGCCAAACTGCTGCATGTTTTAGAAGGTGTTTGCTGACGCCCGGCATCTCCTGTCAGCACTGTTGATAAGCGCTAATGCAAACAGCCACCCAGAATTTGTCTGGCAGCCCCATGAAGGGCCAGATCAACTGTGCTATGCACAATGTGCTAATTGTCACAAATTGGCTACTCTTGCTTGGGAACGACAGGGTGAGAGTGTATGGTGGGTTTTTTATAGTCTAGTTGTGTGTCGCAGACTAAGCTGGTCCCGGTTTTATTCTGAGAACAAGCATTTTTTTGTACATCGGCAGCAAAGAGAATTTTTGTTAACCTCAGAAAAACTGTTGATTAACTACAGTATAAAATTCAAAGCAGTTTTATTTGCAACTAATTGAAAAGTGCGAGAAAAGCTCTGGAATACAATATGAAGAACTTTTTTATTGTTAAAGTGTTTTAAAAATATTTTAGGAAATATTTATTTTTCTTTTCCAAGACCTTGTAAAGTCAGAATTTTCTTCTATCCAAAAAGGACCTGGCCTGGAAAAGCTGACAATAGAGTGTCCCTTTACATCCCCTCTGAGATGAGTGGGATATCTTCTTCTCGAAAGGCAATTTTTTCATTTGCTCCTCCCTCATTGACACTAAAATACTGTTAGAACAGTTCAAGCCCACCAGATGGGGGTATAAGGACTCGTATACAGAAATGGGCAGGAGCGGGAATGTGTGTGTGCTCTGTGTGAAAGCACTTCGGAGAACGAAGTTTGAGGGGGCAGCTGGGGCACTGCCCAGCTGTGTTCGGAATGGAGGGAGGTGCTGCGGCTTTCCTGGTGTGGAGCTTAGCCCGATGCCGCCTGCTGCTGTGCACCAGCCCTGCTGCGAGGCAGGGCACTGGCGTGGTACCACCAGGAGTGGTCCTGGTGACCCATCAGACTTCGACAAAACTCAGCTTTAGGCTGCAGGGCAGACATAGCTGATGTTTCTGATTAGCCTTTCTTTTCATTGTCAGGAACCACAAGGCACTTCTAACACTTCAGAGAAGTGGGAATGTTCAGAGAAGTGGGAATGGAGGAAGGAGGTTTGCTTACTGCTCCTGTTACAGCAAATAAGCATCCTGGCACAGTAAGGGTTGCTCTGCTTGTCCCAAGCTAAAGACACATAAGAAATGCAGGTTCATGCTACTATGTATTACTATGTACGGTAATTTCTCTTAGAAATACAAAGTTGTTCCCTTTCTTCCTTTGTCCAGCTGCAATTCAGAAAGAAGAATGAGGGAGGGACACAAGCACAGGAACTGTGAATACAAACCTGAGAGCAACAATGTTTCTTGGCACTATTCTTTGTTATAATATAGCAAATAATAAAGTGCTCCGTAGTCATAACACTGCATGTTTGCTATGTATGGGAGATTGGCAAACACTGAGAGAGGGAACAGTATTAAGAGAAAACAATACTTTGGCATGTTTTGTTTCTGTCCAGGAGCCCCAGAAAATGACAAGAGTGAATAAGCAGAAGCAAGAAGATCCTGTATAGTTAAATTGTACAAAATTGCCTTGTCAATTGAAAGAAGGTAAATGGAGAGGGCAGGATGTTCAGAGGGATTTGAACAGCACCTAAGGCAGGAAACAAAGATGCTTAGCAATTGAAAGGGTGTTAGGGTATTTTTGTTGGTTTTATTTTGCTGCAATTGGGTTTTTTCCTAATTTTTTAGTCTATTATATTCCCAGTGGTAGAATCCTGTATTGCTCTTTCATCTAGCAAAAATGTTGGTTACAGTAATGGTCACTGTAATACTGTGTGAAGCATGAGAGAAATGCGAGAACAGTCTGAAGGAAGAAACAAGTTTATTCTGATTAAGAAAAGCAGTGGACGGATTGCCATTCAAACTTCATGAAGCACAGCTGTATGCACCTCCTTCTTTACTTAGTCTTTTTTTTCTTTCTCTTTTCTCCCCATTTTTTCTTCTTTCTCTTCTTTCACTTTTTTAAATGGGAATATTAAATGTCAGTAAATAATTGTTACATAATCCTTGGAGAATCATGGTCTTTAGAGTTGTTTAACTTTATAGATTTAATCTGGTTTAAATCACAACAATTTCTTAGGTGAGTCCATAAAAGTACTTTTAGAGATATCTGCAATTGTACTACTTATTTAGTTAAGTTTTTCCTAATACAGACTTTCTTTTGCAGTTTTCCACTGGGGTTCAACATAAATAGCACACAAATATTAGAGATGCACTCTCTTAGAATAAACCTTTTTATCATCATTCTTGGCTATGTAGTTCTGAATTCACCATTTGTGGCCTTTTCTTGCAAGCATTTCTAGGACTCTGTGGTAGTTGTGGCACCCTGTCCAGGAACAGTGATTTGCCCTGTGGGCTGTGATCTGAGCCTCTGCACATCTTCCTCTTCTCTAGAGGGCCACAGAGAAAACAGAGCTGCTTGTGTTTCCACAAATGTGCTTACACCCACTTGGCTCTGTGCTTGGTGTCTGTGGGTGCCATGTGCCCCTGGACTTGGGTGCCCAAACCAAGATTTAGTTCAACTGATATGTTGTTGGCCAAATACACTTGGGTTGGGTTTCCATCTGGGTTTTCTTGCCCTTCTCAGAAGCTACTGAAGTGCTCAGCAGCAGAGAGGCTCTGTGGGACAGTCAGAGCTTGGAGGTTGTACAGAGCACTCTGGTTTTTTTTAGGATTTGTGCTCATAAGGCTGGGACTTTAGAAGGAATGTTCTTCTCTTCTGAAAATCAGGTATGCTGAGACTCATCCATGTGCTGGGACTCTGGGCACAGGTTGTCAGTTCTCCATCATGTCACCCCATCAGTGCTGTCTGTGTAACACAGACGTTCCACCTGTGGGACAAACATTTTCTGGCATGTCTTAAAGAGCCATTGGGCTTGAAGCAGGATTGAGAGAAATTAAATGTTTCATGCAATTCAGGAGTTGGGACTAGATGGTTGAATAGTCCTTCCCAGCCTTAACCTCCATGAAATAGGAGATCTGCTTTGCTGAGAGCTTGACTTTGAGGACTGATTTAGCACTGTGCCCTGTAGAAGGATTTGGCACACTTCAGAAGCATTTTCCAGGCTAACTAGCAAGATGGGATAACTACCAGTTGCACAAATCATTAGAGGCCTTCAGTGGTATTCAGACTGCTAAAGAAGGTGGAATAAAATGGGCCTTGTCCTTTCATTGTAGCTTCTGAAAGGTTGCTGGGGGATTCCCGAAATAAAGTGTGACCCCCCCACATCTTTCTCTTATGCAGTTTTAACTTGAAGATTTATGCTGTCAGAACTGTACATCAGTTTTCTTTTTTCATGTGATTATTTGCTGCTTTTACTGTATACTTACATATTTTAAAAGATTTTGGAGGGTTACAAGTTTTACTGTGATCAAATGCCAGAAGTTATTAGCAGCTACTTGCTGCTATTTTACTATAAAATGATCACATACAGGAATTAATAACTTTTATGTCTGAAATGTCACAATAGTTTGCTAAATTTGACATTAGTAATGAATGCAATGTCCTTCACAGTATGGTACAGAGCAAGTTGATTCAAAACAAAACCTGTATGAAATGAGGCTGAGTGTAAGGAGGATCCTTCTCTACTCATAGTGTACTAGGTGATGATACGTTCTGTGTTCTAGATGTCTGTTAGGAACTCCAAACTCCTGTTCTAATAATTTCCACTTAAAAACCACCACTGTTTCCTCAGTTGGTACAAAAATTCAGGTTTAGGTTCTGTTGCCTACTGTCAAACAGAACTTAAATTTAGTAGTTAACAATGGTTTAAAAAACTTTTTCTCCCAATGCTTTTCAAAAAGCCAATTTTTCAATGCCATTTGCATATTTTACTGTTTTTCTTTAAAAAGGTTATATTCATGTCTTATTTTAAAATAACCCAAAACATGCTGATTGGTGCCCTCTGTGCATATACAAAAATTCCTGTTTCCACATTAAAGTAAAAAATCCAAGGAACTGCAGATCACCAGAAAGAAGAACTGAATTTTCTAGGCTCACCTTATTTTGTCTTTTGAAGTTGAGTAACTGCTTCAGGCAAACCCAGATTTTAGAGGAATTGAAGGCTCAGTCTCAGTCTGCAGGAATTTTGGAGTTTTTTGACCTCTAAGTGTTCTGTCTATTGCAGTGCTTGAATGAAGTCAACAACAAACTTTGCAGGCCTTCTGTTTTCCTGGCTTTGTTCTTTCCCTTCTTCCCCTTCTTGACCTCCTGTGATGCATTAGAAATAACGTGCATCTTCCTGCTTTTCTGCCTAAAGAAACTTGAACATCAACTTGAGCCAGGAGCCATCCCATGGGACCTGTGGAGGGAGAGGTGGTGGTGGAGCCCCCTTAAAGCTGCGTGAAGGGATCACAGGGTCACAAAGGAGTGTGGTGTCACCTGCAGCTGGTTATTGGCTACTGGCTGTGATGGGGACATTGAAATGCTTTGATTGAGTTCTGCTATAGAGATTTTACCCAGTTGTTTGTGTTGCTATCTGCAGTTTCATATCCAAGTCTTGTGATTGTAGGAGATGCAGCATTAGTTCCACAAGTACCAATAATTCCTTGCCTTTGTCATTACTGAAAAATGTGAATATATGAAGATCGAATAAAAATCCCTCTGAACTTCCTTTGCTAAAGCCCACATTTTTCTAGTGTCATGATATTTTTTTCCCAGTGCTTAGGCTTGCCAGCACTGTTTAAAATCAGTGAACAGGATAAACAAGCTAGTTTTGTGTGCTGATTTTGTAAGTTGGGGACCTGACTCTCTTAATTTTTAGTGAATAAGGAGCTTTATATGATGAAACCGCTAAATGGTGAACTGATTTTGCTCATTGGTGGGAAATAATTTTTGTTATTGTGGTTGTAACTCTAGAATAACTATCAGGAAAAAGTTGAGGTGTGCAGGAACATGTCCATTTTGTGTTAGATTCATAATTCTGCTTTCCAATGGTCTAGTCCAGATGCTATACAATAATGTAAATATAAAATAGAATATGTATCAAATATATTATTATGCAAAAGACAGACAAATCTACTGTGCCATACATCAGTTTTGTAGTCTTGCACCCTGTACATGCCAAATTTGAAAGTAAATATTTTGAGGTCTGGTCATAATTTTGTTCATATTCTCAAAACCTGTCTGCAGTTTTAACTTGAACTGAGATATTTTCCCCCCAAAGACAGTTTCACTTACGAGTTTTCTAATGTAATTAGCACTCACCTAGTAAATCTAGAGAGAGAGAAACTGGGTGAACCAATTTGCTGAAAATTGCTTTGGAAATGTGAATGTTGTGCAGTTCTCAGAACTTTCAATGATCCTGATTATTGATTATATTTTGATAAATTGAATCTACTACACTAAAATGGTTTAAATTTTTTTTAATACATACTTTATGTGAAACTGTATCTGTCTTGTCATTACCCTTGTTGACTACTGTCTTCTTAACTGAGGCACTATGAAGCCCAAATACCAAGAAACATGGCTGTATGACATAGTGAAAAGGACTCTGCTGCTGCTATGCCTACCCAAGTGAAATGGCAAAGCATTTACCAGTCTTCTCCTTTTTCTGCCTCTTTTCTTAAATGCATTGGTGTGGGCAAACATAACACACCCTCTGTCTTTGCTGGGTCATGGTCATACTCTGGTTAGCTAAATTTCTTGTTGATGTGCAGTGACAGGAGTTCACCATTAGATCTGTCAGTCAGTCTTCTTACCCAGAGCTGATCTTGACCTGATTTCTCTGTGCAATCAATTCATATAAAACCAGATGCCAACAATCTGTATTAACTGTGAATTAAATTCTTATCAAAATGAATTGTCCCAATTTGAGGTGAAACAAATAGCCCATGTCACTTGTTTCAAGAAGTATACCATCTGTCTGGTAGAGCTGATTATCCAGAAGTGGCACAAAACATGTCTACAGAGGAGCAAATAATTTGCCTTAGGAAGAAAAAAAAACCCTCTTGCTGTTATGCTGAAAGAAAGTTATGCTTCTGAAAGTTATGCTGATTGATGTGGTGATTTATTGTCCAAAATGCCTGAACATGAGCTGTGTATATGGAGTGGGATTCCTTCTCCTGCGAGTATGAGAAGGGCTGCATTATGAACCTTGTGTGTGCACTGTACTCTTACTCCTCTTGCATTCCAGCAACACTAACTTTTATAACCATAAACCACAATTATCCCTAAGACATGCTTGGTACTGTTGTGGGAGTAATTCTGAAGCAAAATGACTGTAATATAGCTGAATGAAGAGCTCAGGTGGTTTCTCTTAAAATTGCAGGGCAGGTCATGTTCAAAAAAGAGTCAAATATTAAATGAGTGGTGAAAATACATTGGAGTAGAGCCTGGATTCTCTAAGTTTTTGGGGACTGTAACCTGGTTTCCTCAATGAGTATTAATCCAAATCATGTATGATGTGGTGGAGGGTAATAGTAGCTAAGCTAAGGATCAGGAGTCCAATTTTCATGTTTCTAGGAAATACACGACCTACTGTTGCATAGCAACAGTTGGAAGTATAGTGATATTTGCTCTTGAAAATGTTTAGTGCTTTGGGAAGCAATAGGTGGCTGATGAGGTAGGCAGTAAGGAAATGGTATTATTCTCTCTTAGGGTACTGGTTTAAATGCAGTCTTGGTTTTACTGGCTGAAGAACATTAACACCCAAATAACTAGCTAGATGTCTGCAAAATGAATGATTGGTCTCAGTCTGGTTTTCAGAGCACCCATAGTCACATTTCAAAACCTATTTCTGTAATTGGCAATGCTGTTAGTGTCCCCTGAAGGCATCAGGCAGAAATAGCCATGGAGGCAGCCGCAGATCTCTCTGCTACAGAGCGCTCCTGCCTGGTTGTAGAGGGCTTCCTGCTCTGGTCCTACTGCCAAATTGAAGTGTTGCTACTCTTTCTAGCTTATAACTTTCCTCTACAACTGTGTGGTAAATTGAGAGCACATTATTTAAATTTCATAAGATCCTAGTATTTTTGTTTTATTTTGTTTTAATTGTAAGTGTTTTGAATAAAAGATGCTGCCTAGGATATTCTTCATCTTTTGAGATCCTCCTAAAACATTTTACACTTAAGTTTTTCAGAATGAGATGTGAGTTCCCATTGAAGGTAAGAGTTTCCCAGAAATGTGCAATCTCTGTCAAACTATCTGTTTTCAGAAGGTCTGTGTTCTTTTCACCTGGCAAACCTGGAAATAGTGGTCTGAAAAAAAGCCAGGAAACCATCAGAAGATGCAAAAGAGTAACATGCTGTTGGAATGACATGATAAGAATTTGAAGTGCCCTAAATGCAATTTGGTACATGAGCTGTTTATTGCTCAAAATCTAGCAACTTTTAGTCAGAAGGGGTTGTCAGATGTTCAGTGGGACTTGAGCATGTTGTAGCCAGGCTAAAGAGTGTAGAGTAACAATGAGCAAAAGGCATAAAAACTGGCAACCAACAGCATATGACACTCATAGAGGTGCTTGCTATGTTTTTTGCAAGCATCTAGTTTTACCTTTTTTATTAATATTTAATATGCTTTAAAGGAAGTATGAGTAGCTGATCATCTCCAGGGTAAATCCAATACGAGTGAGAGGTGTGGAAAGGCTCGAAGGTGTCCTTTACCACATGAAGATTTCACTCAGTGCCAGTTATGACTTGTCATTTCCTTAACAACCTAAAGTAAGCTTGGTAAAGAGCTTTATAAGAACATTTCTAACAAGAAAGAAGTCTAGATTTAAGATCTACTCATCATTAAATAATCATCTAAAAGAGTATTCTATTATTGACTCCACTTCATTGCTTTAATTTAGGAGACCTCAAGACATATGTAAATTAAATGAAGGGCAGATTAACTAAGGAGATCTTAAAATACTTTGTTCCATAAAAATACATCTTTGAATTTTAAAGTAATTTTAAAATGTTGTAGCCATTTCTGGATAAAAAGATTTATGACTATTCCGTTTATGTTGCTTTTCCTAAAGGTAGGAAATTATGCCAGTGTCATGTCACTGTTATGGTAGTAGCCAGGATGAGGAAAGGTTTTTATTAGTGACTTCACTCATATTACTAAAGTAAATAAAGGACTAACCCCACTGGACTCCTGTCATGAGGCTAATTCTTGTGTAATTTGGAGTTTTGAAGATCTTAGGTAGAAAAATATTCACCCTTCTTAAGATTACCTTTATTATTTAAACACAACAACAGCATGTCTAGAAATCCTATAGGTTTTTGTCTGCTCATATGAGAAGATGAAGAGTAACATTCCATACTCAAATCTGGGAACTTCACAGCAAATTTTAAAATACTTTACTGATTGTGACCTTCATAATATTTAATGGTACTTGGAACCTAAACTGCTTACCATGCATTCATAAAAACCCTTTTTTTCCCCTAAGACTTTATATCTTCCTTTTCCTTTTGACAGTAAAACCTCTTATGATGACTTCCTATGGTTTTAAATATGTCTCTGTCTGTCTACTCAATAAGTCAAGGAAGTTTTCAGCTGTGATTTTTGATTAAGAGAGAAAGAAGTTTTATAAAATGTTGGAAATTTTTTCCCATCCAAAGCACGTGTAATTTTTCCTGTGGCTGAATTTTGTGTTTAATCTAAGGGGTTATGGAATTTCTATTACCTTAGTGACAATTGTATCCACAATAAAATGGTTAATTTTGATCTTTTACATCTCAGGATCTTGTTCAGTTTACCTTTTTATATTGGAATTGGTCACACTGGTCCAAACTGGAAATGGAAGGTAATATACCTTATATGCACAGTAAGGCCAGCATCAGCATGTGAATGTTGAAAGGAGTATGACTTACTTATATGTCCATGTTTTTGTTTAAGTATATTAAGCTCTTTGGCTTTAGTGAGAATTCTGCATGCCCCACATATTTAGAAAACTATTCATGTACATATAGGATCTTAAATACAGTTTTGACTTAAGTGCTTCTTTTAGGAACCTTTGGGCCTGACTTTTAAGTAAACTAGATCCAAAAAGAAATGGAATATTCTGTGTTCAAGCATCATGTATACAAAGCAGGTAAGTTAGTACACCAAATTTTTTGGTTTGTTTTTATGTTGGCTAAAGAACTCTGCTAATGCTTCTTGATGTTTGAAATAAAAATTGGTAGAAACATATGCAGAAATGTGAAGTGATTCATAAAACACTTTTTTTCTTGGTTGCTGTTGTATTTCAGTTGTGTTCTTATAAAGTGCCCTAACTTTGAATTAATTTTTGCATGAAGCTCTTCTAAAGTAACATTTTTAATTTTAATATGTTTTCACCTTTTTCAGTCAATACTGTAGCAGTACTTCTGTTTTCTCAGTGTCTATCAGATCTGCTCTCATGCCTTTCTATGCCTAACTTGCCTTTTATATAAAACTCAAATTTTTATATACATAAGCTTAAAACAAGTTCTGTAATTTGTGATGAGAATTTGGTTGTGCATCAATGTATCTGTAGGTGTCTTTCCTAAAGGGGGCTAGTACTTAAATATATATCTCTAGGCCTTTTGTTAGTTTATAGAATGAAAGGAAGATGCTATTTTCAATGGAATAAGCTATTTCTAAAGAATTAACAAGATATAACCCTTCTCCCAAAACTCCTGTTAGAGCAAGAAGCCCCTTTGTGACATTTAGCATAGATTCAGTGTTTCTCCTTTTTTTCAGTTGTTTGATACATTCTAAAAATGCCCAGGTAAAAGTGATGATAGCTATACTTTTTTCATTTTGCTTGAATTTTCATCATATTCTATTACAGAAAAGGAAAAGGTCTATTTTTTTTTTTGCTTTGAAGTATGCACTCATATTGTTTTTTAAAGATTCTACATTAAATGTACATATTTTAGATGGAAAACACATTTAACTTTTTTGGTTATGTAGGCTGCATATGTAATTGAAATGCTATTCTCAGAACATTCATAAGATAGAATATGAAAAGATAGAATATAGCTTTGATGTAAAACCAAATAACAAAACCCAGTAGGAATCTGTATGTAATTTTGCTGGTCTTTAGCTCATTATACAGATTATTTTTCATTAAGGTCTTGTTAATGAAAGATTTAAAGACCTTTCTAAGCTATGTACAATATTTTAGGATCTAGCACTGCAAAAGCAGACGGAAGCTTTTGTGTTCTGTATTTCCATTGTGAACTAAGGAGTGTGTGTAACAGAGGGAAGCATTTTTAATTTTAAATTGATGAAGGCATTTTGACATATTCTGAAATATTCCTGACTTGATACATCTCTTGATACTTATTAGATATTGTCTTGAACTGTGAAAATGACTGAAGTGCAGAGTAGACAAAGGCTTTGAATTAGAGAGATTTAGGATTGAAAATACATGCTCAGGAGCATTCAGGTTTGTTTCTCAGCACAGGTCTACAAGTCTTCTTTAGGAATTATCTGCCACCAGTTCAGTGGCTGCAGCTGTGGTGTTTGTGTATGTACACGAGGCTGTTACTATGAAGGTTTATCTGGGATTGTGCTTCTAAGAGCATCTTCCTCAAAAGGAGCTGGATCTTTTCAGCACTATATGTTGTGTTTGGTCTTGCTCTTCTCCAAGGGACCACAGAAAGAGTTAAGAAAAGAAACCTCACTTTGCATGGGATTGTAGGATCTATGGGATCCTACAGTTTGTTCTGCCAATTCCCTGGGGGTGCAAAAGCACATCAAGTAGTGTGTGATGCTACTGCATAGTGATCTGCATCTTCATTGCCCTCTGGCAGCTGGGCTGTGCTCTTTCTCCAGTCCTGGGAGATCAGAGATGGCATTTTGAATCTGCATGACAGCAGAACTTTCCTGTGAACCAGATCTGTTCCCAAAGTCTTGCTCAGATCTGTTCTCATCAAAGGATGGTCCTGCATACAATATGGGCTCCTGTGTCTAATTCTGCTTTCAGGACAGGTTTTCATAAATGTAAATGGGTGCTTGTTAATGATATTTTGGAGTCCTTGAGCAGTTTAAGGAGCTTACAGAAACATGCAAGATCTTTGAGGGCCTTTCAAGATTCTGTCTTGTTGTAAAATTTAAAGCAAAATCTTTTCCATGTCAACTGATGGGCATCACACAGTGTCTTATTACTAGAGCTTGGCATTCTGTGGAACATGGCAGGAAATTTATAACACAGACTAAAAGCTGAATAATCCTTAGCATAAAATCCTGAGGCAAGTGGTAGGCAGGGTGTCAGACTGCCTGCCTGAATGATGAAGGGAAGCGAGTGGGTGCCTGTTTCCAAACACCAGTGCTGGATAAACAGCAACATGTGGGGGTGTCAGTCAGTGAGAGCATGGAGGGCTGGAAGTAGAAAAATTAGAGAGAAATAGAGATGTGTTAAAAATATGTAGAGGAAGAGGTTCCTGCTCCTGAGGAGGTGCTGGGAATGACTGGCACCAGCAGGAGTAGATGGTGGCAAGGACGTGGATGGGCCATTGCTAACCCAGGTGTGCAGCAGTGCTTTGGTCTGAAAATTCTGACACTTACAGGCTGCACACCTCATCTGGTGTTGTTTATATTTCTTCTAATCCTGTCCTTCAGCCTGATGTTCTTCATCCATTGGCTCTAGGTTGTGCTTCTATGGCTCCTTGCTGTAACTGTCCTTCTGGTTGTAATTGGTTGCAAAGCAGTGGATCAGTGGGATCACCTGGCTGGCAAGCTCTGATAAACTTGTTCTGACTTTCTCTCCTTTGCTGTTCCCTGCTTGGCACAGTCCTTGCTCTCACCCCAACTGTGACTACAGAGAGGCTGCTTTTGGGCAGATTTTCTGCCTAATCCTCCTGGTTTTCTAACCAGAAAAGAAAATCAAGAGAAAAATGGGAAAAAAAATTATTGGTAAAATTGTATCAGAGTTTTAAAGTGAATTACTATACTATAGACACCATCAGATCATGGCTATTGCTTAAACATAGGCAGGACTCATCCCACCCACTGAAGAAGCAGGGTGGAAGCAGCTGATATCATGCAGAGGTCAATGCCTTTGTCATCTGACCTCTGCCAGCAGCTGCTGACTTCAAATGAGTATTGTTATTAACAGATGTTGCAAATGATGAGCTGCATATTAACAACTTCTTGTGGGATTCATAGGAGCATCTGTTCAATTTAAGAGCACTGCAAGTGTAGGAGGAAGTACAGGAATGGGAGAGGGAGAAGTGTGATCCAAAAAACTGCTCACTGGCTCCTTACACTGATCAGAAGCTATCATTATGTTCCTCTGGAGTACATGGTGAGACTTCCTTCTTTTATACTCCAATTTGTATTTTGGTGGACAGCTAATCATATCGTACAACCTGAGAATATTGGAAACTTTTAGTACTCTCTACAGATGCTTTAGAAAAGTCAATAAAAGCTCATGAAGATGCATTTTGTGGAAGCATAGGTAGGCCAAGTATGAGCTGCTATAGGAGGAGAAACCTCTCCATCCCAAAAGATTTCATTTTTTCATTTTTCAGGTGTGAAAAGAACAAGCTTGAATTTGCAAAAACACTGATCAGTTGTTTATGCCTAGTTTTCTGCTTTGATATGTCTACAATATTTGGTTCTGTTCACAGGTGGGCTAAAAAGACTTTCTGGAGAAAAAATAACTTGTATTCTCTGAAGTAGAGGTGCTTGAACAGTTTGTGGGGAAGGGCAGTCCTGTGGGTAGCTTTTTAATTTCTGTTTTGCTTTTGTGATGGGAGATCCATGGTTGAGATGGAGCTCAGGGCTGTGTTTGGAGGAACTACTGATAGTCATAGATGCAGAATGCAGAGCCCCAGGGCAGTGTCTGCTGGTGGCTCTGGAGCAGCTGCTCTTATTGGCTGTGCTGGGTGATTTGAGCTGGCTATGTGCACACACAGCAGTGTCCTAGAAGCACAGGACTGTGCCTTAAATTGGAGAGTATTTCCATAGAGAAAGGCGAAGGATGAACCATCTCAAATGAGATTTGGCACTACTTAATATCTTTTAGATGTGGCAGCACAATACTGCCTAATTTGCAGATGAAAGGCCAGCTACTCTCTTCAGTCTAAACCAGAGTTTCTGCAGACGCAGGCTGTCCTTGTGATCACAGAACAAATTGCATAATTTACTAACTCAGAGATGTCTGCCTGGTGCTGGAGTTTTGTCTTTTCCTGTCTCTTTAATCCTTTGTGTTTAAGGCTGTGAGAATAAGAGAATAAGATGTGTGATACATCCTACAGCTGCAGGGCCAAGGCACCACTGATAATTGTTTCCACCACTTCGAATACAACACAATTGCTTTCCTTCAGGATGTTGTTTGCCTGTGACTTGAAAATCATCAAAACTCTCATACAGAGACTGATGGTCTTTCAGTTCATCCTAATAAACACGTTGTCTTTTTTAATGGCTTATATTACATCCCCTGAGCACTTTTTGTTGTTTTCCAGATTGAGTATTATTTCTTTACAGTTCTAAAGTTCCCTTTAGAACTGTGTGTATGCTTTTGGCTTTAGCACTTGATCTGTCAGTAATTTTTACTGTGGTAGTGGTTTTACTAAGTGAGTACTAAGTACTTACATTGTGTTTCCTTATTTCAGTCAAACTAGATAGATCACTTCTGTCTCTGTTGCAAATATGTGTGTGCTTTTTTTTGAGGTGAATGTATTATGTTAATGAAATTTGCTTTCCTCAGTAGCTCATCAAGTAGTAACTCAAGATCATTTTCTCTTACTTGAAACTGCTTTTCTAATAACTGTAGATATTGTGTAATAATGGCATGAAGAGTCATTGAAAACTTTACTAAATATTTGTATTTGCACTACTGAAAAAGCTTTTAACCTAATGTTCAACTTCAGTTTCTTTCAGTGAATGGGGAAACATATTAGTGACCCTGATTTTCCATGTTGTTGTGAAATCATTATCCATCTGTCTTCTCATAGGCCCTAGCCATGATTTAGTTTTGTTATTCTAAGAGGGAATATAGTAAATTTAAAATTACTCAAAACATTTTTGTGAGATTTTTTTTTGTTCCCTTTATCTTTGTGAGATTTCTGGGGAACTTTAAAATGTTGTCACAAACCCGTTTTTTTCCAGTAAAAAGACTGCATTTTATGTGGTGGGTTGATCCTGGTTGGACACCAGGTACCCACCAAAGTTGCTCTATCACTTCCCTCCTCAGCTAGGAAAGGGAGGGAAAATATAATGAAAGGTCATGAGTTGAGATAATGACAGGGAGAAAGTAATTGGTAAAGCAGACCCGATTTGGGAAAATTAGTTTGATTTGATAGGTAGTAAACTAGAGCAGGGTAATGCAAAATAAAAACTAAATCTTAAAATACCTTCCCCTCATCCCTCTCTTCTTCCTGGGCTCAACTTTACTCCCCATTTTCTCTACCTCCTCTCCCCAGCAGCACAGGGAGATAGGGAATGGGGGCTATGGTCAGCTCATCATACAAGGTCTCTACCCTTCCCTCCTCCTCAGGGAGAGGACTCCTCCCACTCTTCCCCTGCTCCACTGTGGGGTTCCTCTCAGAGGAGACAGTCCTCTACGGACTTCTCCAGTGTCTCTCCCAGGAACACAGCTCTTCACAAACTGCTTCAGCATGGGCCCTGTCCATGGGGTGCAGTCCTTCAGAACCAGCTGCTCCAGCATGGGTCCCTCAGAAGATAGCAAGTCCTGTCACAATCCTGCTCTAGCATGAACTCCTCATACTACAGATCCTGCCAGGACCCTGTTCTAGTGTGGTCTTCCCATGAAGTTACAGCCTCCTTCAGGTGCCTCCACCTGCTCCAGGGTAGTGTCCTCCACAGGCTGCAGGGAGATCTCTGCTCCCCCACGGCCCTCAGGAGGTGATGCAAGAGCCAGAGGAGAGATTCCCCTGCCCCTCCTTCTGCACTGACCTTGGTGTCTGTAGAGCTGTTGCTCTCACGTACTCTGGTTCCTCTCAGGGCTGCTGTTGTTCCAAGCAGTTTCTTTAAATATATTTCCCCAGGGGTGCAACCATCATCACTGATAGGCTCAGCTTGGCCAGTAGTGGCCCCATCATGGAGCCAGCTGGAGTTGGTTCTGTCGGACAAGGGGGAAGCTTCTGGCATTTTCTCTCAGAAATCACTCTGTAGCTCGTGTGCTACCACAACCTGACCGTGCAATCCCAATCCATTAAACAAAAAGGCAACAAAAAACCAAAATCTGTCCCAGCTTAATCAATAAGAGATAATATATTTTTTTTTTGTCCCAGGGGAACTGGCTAGTTTGTTCTTTTTTCTGTTTTAACTGACACTTGTCATTATCTGGCCTGTTTAAGCAGCTACATCACCAGAAAACAGCAGGACATTTGTACCTGCAGATGGTAATTTTTGAAAGGAGTGTAAGTTGGAAACCACTCAGCTGTTACCAACCCAAGTCTGTTGCTCATAGAGTTTCAGAATGCTAGGAGGGTGCACATGAGTTTGGAATTTAAAAATAAATATTCTCTGTCAACAGAAGTGATTTTCTTTTAGCCCAATATAAAAGGGAGAATTTGATTATAGAGAATTATTGATTTTGGTGCTAATTAAATTAAGAATTTTTTTGGTGATACACTTTGCTCAATCTCCTTGAACAGATCCCTCGCAAGAAGTAGGAGGGAAAAGTAATATTGACTAGGATCCATTTCTGCATATAATATCCTGCATTTACTGAAGAAAATCCAGTAGAGACAACCACTCTGTTTTTACAAGTATATTTTATTCATTTGTTCTTCTTTTTTGTTTTTTTTTTTCAAATTTATTCATATAGTCATTTTTGTAAATAAAGAACAATTTAAAATATCTGTGAAGGTAACTTGTCCATTAAATGAAGATTGCTTTTTTCTTTTCCATTTTCTCATGCATTGTGTGCTTTTCTGTGTACATTGAAAATATCTTTGTTCCATCCCATTTTACAGAAAAATAACTTCTTCCAAGCATAGGTTGTAACCCTATGCTTCTTCCCTCCACACTTGGATCTTCTCCAAGAAAGGTATTTTAGAATTGTCTCTCTGTGCCTTTGTTGGCAGATGTTGATGGGGCAGAGGGATAAACAGGCTTCTTGTACTATGGAAAAATCTTTTACTAAGTCCTCCAGGATGCACAGATTAGTAAAGAATCAGCTGTTAATATTCCTTTATCAATTAGGAAAACAATAAACAAACTAAGTGACATTCTACCATGTTGTAATTCAGTTTGACTCCTTACAAAATTTACTGATGCACTTATTAGCAGTTCAGATTTAGGTCTCAGTATGTGTTGGTGAAGCAGTGTAAACCTCTTAACAACAGTTAATTACTTACAATGTTTTCTGGAACCTTACAAGATCTATGTAGTGCTGTGTAATTTAGTTGTCATAATTGTGTTAAATTTTTCGACATTATCTGTCATAAGACTTTTCAGCAAACAGAGAGATAAGTAGCATATTTCTACTGAACTTTTGAACCTTTACGAAGACAAGATGTGTGAAAAATACTAAAAAAGTAGAGACAAATTTATGAGTTGGTAGGCGCCAGCAGTCTAATATAGAGGCCTGATAGGAAAACACCCCACAGTTTAAGTGCACTAAATTCAAAGTTTGAATTCTAGCCAAGTGTCTGAAGGCACTCTGGGAAGGAAAAGTGTAAATGTTGCTACTATTTTTTTTAAAAGAAGGTTAACATTGCTGGGAATATGAATAGTTAATAAATATGCAAGAGGCAACATGACACTGTTGGTGAGATACCTGGGTAATGGGTCATAAAAACTGACTTGGATACTGCTGGGAACTTGAGAGTATTACTGAGGTAATTTCTTTAGCTGTTATTCTGTGCTAGGAAGGATGAGTTTGATTTTATCTTCAATAAAGGCTGGAGTAGTACATCCTGGGCAGCCTTGTTCATCCTTGAACAGCCTGGGTAGTCTGGGGAGGAGGGAGAGGGGTCTGAAGAGCCGCTTACAACGTGGTGCAGTGAGAAAGAGGAGACCTCTTGTAGGACTGCAGCTCTTTAGTCATCTCTGTACAGGGAATTAATTTCTCCTCTCCTTCTCTGATGCTTTAAACTCCAGTATCACATCCCTGTGCATGAGTGTGAGAGCCTGAACACCAGAGGTGCTGCTTCTCTTGCTTGGCTCCATGTGGTCTGGATTCATTCTGGGGATTGAATGATTTCCACATTGCTGAAGAGTAAGTCTGAGGAGGCCTCCTTCACTTTTAGCAAAACTTCCAGGATGATTTGATGCTATTACAGGAAATCTTGAAATAGTGGACTTTTCATTTCAGTTCATTCAGGCTTATCCCTGCTGGGAGCCCATTCCTGGCTCCTGGACTGCTGGCATGGAGAGCTGGGGCTCCCCTTAGTGTGCAGCTGCTGTTGAGCAGAGCTGTTTTTTGGTGTTGTGGTGTGTAAAACTCAGGATCAGAGAAACTCTAACTGTCATATATGAGAGATTTTTTTAGATGTAAATGTTTTAATGTTTAACAGAATCTCTCTTGGTGCTGTGGAAGGTCATCAATTGAAGTTCAGAGATGGGGTTTTTTTTGAGATAACAGGAAAAGATTGAAATGTCAGGCAGTTGAAAAGTTGTCAGCTGTAATACTTTTTGGAGGTGAAGGAGAAATTCAGTTATAGAAACCATTTCAGGGGAGTCTATGTGTCTTGCATGGATTTTGTGATAGTAATGTGCAGTCTTATAGTAGCAGCAGTTCTGCAGAGAAGCAGTTTCTTACTTTCCTGCTCTTTCAGATATCCCTTGCCTCATGCATGGCTTTTTTAATATCTCTGTTGTTGTTGTCTCCCATCCCACATTGTCTTGCTTGTTATTATCGCAGCACTTTAAGTAACATGTCAGAAGTGATGGAAATACAATGATAGGACCAGCAAACAGAAGACTGCAGGGAGACAGGCAATGCACATCAGCCTTCATTTTAGACAAGTCTCAGAATAAAGTTTTAGGCCAAAGCTCTCATAATCTGGGCTCCTTCTAGTGCAATTAAGTGGAAATTACTATTTTCTATAAGAACTGGAGAAAATTGGTACTGTCAAGCATCTTGAACTTCTTTATTCTTATATGTAATTTTCCCTCTGTCTCATAAAATATCAAGAAATAATTAAACAAAGACCAATCTTTTTCTTTCAGTTGAATAACAGGGTAGGGTTAATTCTCCACTGAAATAAAGTAATGGCCACTGCAAAACAACTGTCTGCATGAAAGCAGGCACTAAAGCAGATACATTCTCTCAGAAGCACTCCATCCTGGGGTTTCCTGGAGAACTTCAACCATTCCCATTTGTCTGCTTAGAAACCTGATTTTCTGCAGTCTGAAAGTGAACCAGTCAGCTTCAGGTGTTGGGGAAGTGAGCTTGAACTGAGGGAGCACCTTTGGGACTCTGTGTGGCCTCTGTGGCCACTCTTTTGTGCTGTATGATATTGAGTGTCTTCACTTTGCTGCTGTGGTGGAAAACCAGCGGTGTCCAGGCAGAATGCAAACTTCAGAGACTGAAACTTTTGTTTCAGGAGCATAACAGGCAACAGGTGCTCTGGTGTTTGAATATACCTCAGGGGGTTTTCCCTGATTTACCAAGATTTCCAGGGTTTGAGTGTAGAGGTGACAGGGTATATATTGCACATTCAGGAAATGCCTGAATGTCCAGTCAAAATCTTCTTGTTAATGGTGGGTGGAAAGCAGAAACTCGCCACTCTTCTTTAATCATTCAGAAAGTGGAGAAGTCAACCAGACCTTGCTATCACTGAGATAATAAAATGATAGTTACCATTTGTCATGGGGCCTTGTAAGAGGTTCAGCCAAATCCTTTGGCAGTTTCCCCAACCTTATTGAGATATGGGTTTGGGGAAGTAATGAGGCCATTAAAACAGCTGGCTCCAGTAAATAGGCTTGGATTGAGTTCTTACAAATTAAAATGCATGGAAAGATATGTACAGACATGCATGTAAGATTTTGGGTTTGGAAAGGACAGACTGCATTAATCTGATTCCTTAGTTTATCTAAGTCCAATGGGCTGTGCTGCTTGAATAAAAAAGTGGCTTGAATATAGAAGTCTATTCCCTCCCCCCCCACAGGAATTGTACAAATCTGGAATGCATATCTGAAGCCAAGGGAGACATTTTTCAGAAAAGGACACTGCATATGAGTGACATTTTAATAGAAATGGAAAAGAACATCTCTTAAAAAAAATACTGGGGAGTAGCTTTATAGTGAGGGTGTCAAGGGCAAAAAATACAAGTGCTTGTAATGTGGAACTCAGCAAATAAATTAAAAGGAGCTAAATATGGTTCTGAGGAGAAACAGGGTACTGGGCTTGACTAGAGAGTTGCTCTTTCTCCAGTGGCTATAATTGTCTTGGTTCTGCAGCAGCCCCAAGGCTTGTCCAGACCTCAGCAAAGCAAATCACAATATGAAATAGAGCTTTGTACTAGCTCAGAATTGAAACAGCCTCCTGTAGGCTCCACCTGGGCTAGCAAGAAGGATCAGGGCATTGCTGTGAACTCCAGCAGCTGGTTAGAGCTCAGTGTGGCCCGGAACAACCAGCACTGATTCCCAGAGCTGACCAGTTGTTCCCAGTCAGCAAGAGGTCAGCCTTTCTGGGGTGTAAATGGGCCAGACCTGTGGGTACAAGACTTTACCAGCTTCAGACCCAGCAGATGGGCAGTGCCCCAGAGTGGAGCCCTGGGAAGGGACTCTGAAGCTGCTGCCTTGGCCCTCAGCTGGGTCAGGTCTGCTGATGTGATGCTCCAGACTAAGGCAGAACAAGTCTGCTGCCGTCTCCTCTCTGTGTCAGCCGTAGTCCTGTGGATATGGTTTTCTCTTGATTTATGCAAGAATTAATTAAGTCAACAATTTTTTGTAACCGTATCATCTCATAGCATATTGTGAGTGGTCTGCTGGTATAGGAAGATGGAAATGTAGCATAATATTTTGCAGTAATTAGGTCCTTTATAAGAGTAACATGTATAGATTTTTAAAGGCCTCTTATTTTAGTACTTCTCTCTGAAGTTCTGTTTGCTCCCTGCATACTAGTCTCTTATGCTTCTTCTCTCCATGTTGTACAAAGCTGTATTACATATCTTTGGGCTGTCATATGAATCAAGTAATCACTGCAATAATCTCTTGTTCTCAGAGTGAGAACAAGAGTAACTCTTATCTGAAAATCTATTCTTCCATGTTCTCTAATGGTGCTTATGTGGCACTTCAGAGTTCTGGGTTGGAGGTTGTCCTCTGCTTTCACTCCAGCCATGGTGTTAGGGACTAGCCTGCACTTTCCACTACATGGGAGGCTTAAAAGCTAAAAGGTCTTAGGCTACCCTGCGAGGTCATCTTACCTCTCATTTTTTTAACATGTGATTTTCTAAAGATAGAAATGCATCTACTGTTTTTCACAGACAAACTACTGTGCATTTTTAGGGATAATTGTGATTAGCTGAAGCTATAGGATAGATGGAGTTGATCCTGGAAACCTTTTGTAGATAGATTAGTAGGAAGTTGGCTGTAATTGATGTCCCTGTAAAGGACAGCAAGAGTCAGGGACATAGGAGAAGCCCTTGAGGAAGTTCTATATTGGCTTTGTTGGAAGCAAAGACAAGCTAAACTTAATATATGCTGTAGAACATCACACAGGTGGTAAAAATAGTGGTTATTGTTCCTGAATTTCCCTGTTAGCACACTTTAGTACAGGAGTGGCAGCTGTACTATTATTGATGGCTTATTAGGATTTTCTCATAGCCAGAGCCTGACAGTTGCATGCCACAACCCGGCAGTAAGAAAGAAGTGGTTTTGGGGTGACTGCATTTTATTAGCCCCTCCTGAGGTGGGTATGGATTATGGCTGCAGTCATGCAAATCCAGTTTATTATAAAATTACTTTTTTGGCCTTTCCTCCCCCTTTCTTCCCCCTTCTTGGAATATTCCTTGTAATAATTTATGAGAAAAACTGAAAAACGTTTCCCACAGGGTTTTTGTTGAAGTGGGATAAGCAAGTAACACATTTTTTTTCTTCAGGTACCTGTTTTATGATAGTTAACTCTAAAAGCATATAAAATCACAAACTCCAGACAGTTTTTGACAAGAGCTCCTGATAAAGTATTTCTGTGCATCTGCTGCCAGATAGTCTGGCTCCATAAGTATCACTATCTCATCACAGACTTTTAAAAATAAAGCTGAATGACCTCTTCATTTGAGTCTGTAACAGGCTTGCTTAGCAATGAGTTATAAAGTAATAATGAAAGACCCTCAAATGTAGCTCCTAAGCAATTAAAAAATATGAAATTATGCGATTCCCAAGGAGCTGCTTGCATTTCTTTGGGGAAGCTGTGAGGGAAAAAAGTGACTGTCTGAGGAAGAGCTCAGAAGACACTCTGTCTTGGTTTGAAAAGACAGGGATCTGCTTAAGGAAGGCAGAAACCTTCCTTGAAATGAAAAAAATTGTCAACCAGCCCCCCACCTTCCAAATTATTATAATCTTGAAACCAAGGTGCTCTCAGGCAGAGATATAGGAATAGGAATAACAGTTCTTTACTAAGGAAATTTTAAAAAAATACAATAGTATAAGAAAAATGAAAACTAACAAAAAACAAGGCAATGACAGGGTCAGAACACAACCTGACACCCTGTTGGCCAGGATGTTGGTAGCAGTCCAGTTAAATGGTGGCTGCAGTCCTCCTGGAGTAATAGATGTGGTTCTGTTGAAGCAGTGATCCTGTAGAAGGGCTTAGTTTTCCTCTGAAGGTCCTGTGGCATAGATGGGTCAGGTCTTCCTCTGGGAATCCAGTGGAGAAAAGCTGCTTGCGTGTCCTGAGTCTGCAAATATATAAAGGTGTAAATGCTTGGCTCCTCCCCCTGGATGCAGCATCTCCCAGTGGGATGATGCAATTTTATCAGTCATGCAGTGAGACTCAATGGCCCATTAACAGAAGATATCCCCCTGGAGGGAGGATGGGTAATGGAACAGGTAAGGAACATTGCCACACCTGGTTTTAACAGCTGCCCCATTAACAGAAGATATCCCCCAGTTATGAGGGATGGGTCATGAAAGAGATAAAGAACACGGTCCCACCTGATTTCAGCAGATAGCAATAGAATACATCCTTGTGGTTACATCTTGCATTGTAACCCAAGACTCACTCAAGAGTAAGAGAGTTGGGAAGCTAAGAGGAGTAAAACAGGGAAGATGCAAAGAGATCCACCCAAAAAGAAAAAAAAACTGGTGTCTTTCCATGTCACTTCTTTTCCTTGTGCATGCTGAATTTTTTCTGTTATTTCTGATTATTGGTCAGAGAGGAAAGAATCCATTTCTGCTTTAGATCATGTGTGCTTGCTTACAATCTTTTCAACAGTGTATAGACTTAACATACAATTCAGCACTGAAAATTGCCTAAAAATATTAGTAGGATTAAATAGGGTTTTTTTGTCTTTATAGTTTCTATTTTAATATGTGCCAAGGTTAAAGATATGTGAGAATTGTGATTTTTCTCTTTTTAATTACTATTATTATTTATTCTGAACTCTGCAAAATTCATTCAAGAGTCAAGCTGAGTTCATTCTTTCTCACTAAATAATGCAAGTTTTCTGAAGAAATTATGTCTTAATTAACCCAAGCCTTATCGAGTCCTTGGTGATAGCTGTGTAGATCATCTGAGACTAATTCTTACAAAAGAATTAAGTGTTGAAATGTGCGTAACAGTTCTGATAATTAATTTCCTCCCCCGCTTCTCCAGATCCCACCATCACAGCTCTAGGGAGAGGGATGGAGCACTGTGTGTGCCCTGCTGACACAGCCAAGGGCCAGAGAGCTTGTTGCATCAGGCCCCCGTCAGGTAGAAGATTCCTAAGTAAGAAAGTCACATCTTCAAAGCAGAATAGCCCTTCAGATACAGGCTGATATTGGGCTGACTAACTAAAATTCAGGGTTTCCTGCATTCTCTTGGACTTCTTAGTGATGTCTCTTCCTAAGAAGGGGGGGGAAAAAAGCAAAAAAAAGGAAAGATTTCCTCTCTCCAAAGGGATGACTTTGGTTTGTTTTGTTGTTTTGTTGATGGCATGCTTAATTTTTAAGGCAATTCAGTGGATAATAGGATTTCAGGGTTACTGCTTTTATCCTCCTGGAAAACCAGTGTACACACATCCTGCGTAGCATTAATGCTTCTTAAGGTACATTTTTTGCTTTTCCTATAAACTTTTGAAAGACAGGGGAATTACAATTGAAAGTTGGGAAATACTGTTTACTGAATGTGTATTTACTAATAGTATAGTTACATGTCCTACTTATCCCACACCATCTAGTGGAAACTTTTTGCATTAGCAATGTAAGGTCAAGGATCTGAAGGGATTTAGAGTTTTCAGAGAGAGAGAGAGAGAGAGACTTTGAACCTTTTCCCTCAGCCACCACAGAATAAGTGCCACATGGATTAATGATGAATTTTTACTCTATCTCCTTGAAAAACACATATGATGGCTATTTACTCCAGAACTTACTCAGAAATATTTGCCCTTATCATAAAATAGATGCTTATTTACTCCAGAACTTACTCAGAAATATTTGCCCTTATCATAAAATAGATGCTTATTGATCTCACAGACAGATGTAACTGGAAAAATTGGGGAAAAAAGCAGGCAAAATGTCTTCAGAAGCCTGTGAGTTTTGGATGGGGACTGGCTATGTGGTATCTTCTGGTATCACATGATAATTCTTACAAAATTCTCCAACAGGTTTTACAGAAAGACTTTGGCTTGCTAGATACACCCAACTGCTGTGGCAGCCTTGGTTAGGAAGGGACAGCTCTTGTGAAGCTTTTTGGATGGGCTCTGATCCAAGCACAGAGTTCCTGGTCACCTCTGGCAATGGTGCACATCTGAATTCAGGTGGCCACTTCCCTTGAATGACCACTTTGTTATCTCAGATGCAGTGGTTACAAAGCTGTGCAGGCAGTGGGACTTAGCTGCAATTGCAAAGGTAGCTGATAACTGGGTTTATGTGGTGAAAAAGGGAGAAACAAAGAAACTCAGACTAATTTCAAGACTGGATCTTTTAATCTAGGAATTACTTTCAGATTTTTAAAACTTTCTTTTCTCTACATTGAAATACGGATTATGGTTTATCATTTAACATCGCCTGAGCTTTTTAACCTAAGAAATTCCCATTACTGGTATTGTTCTTAATTAGTAATGTCTTTGGTTCTTCCTGACTTGTAGCTTAGACTGTAGCATGTCATGTCAAAGGTCATGGGTTTGGCATAGAGTGGCTGGAGCTCATGCTGTGAGTTAAGTGTGTGCGTAGATGGACTTTGGAATCCTCTTGTCCAGGCACATGTGCTGGTTGGGATGGAGCCAGTAGCTCAGGTAGTCTGTTCTGATGTGTGGGGATGGTCATGTTGGTCTCCATGCTACACAGAGGCTTTGTTGTCGAGTCTACACTTGCCTACCTTGTGCATGAAGTTCAGAGAAAGATGAATTTCCCTTTATGTAGCTCTAAATTAGAAAGCCTGTTTTTTTCTATGGCCTGCATGAAGGTGACCCAGGCAGAGAAAACCAAGAAAAGAAAACCAGTAAATCAAGAGTAAGGCAGTTAACTGTTTCCAAACCATGAATTCTAACTTATTGAGAAGGGTTTTATACCAACTTTGATTGGTATAAAATAACAGGCTTGGTTTTAATAAATTATGACCTGAGAATGCGTCTGATGGCAAGGGATGCTGATTTTGGGTTCTGCAGGTTAGAGCCTGCCAGGACTTATTTGAAGGTGCAACTTCTGATATTGAGGTAGAAGACACTGGCATGCAGAAAGGGCAGTCACTGGAAAGTGACTGCTAAAATTGAGATCTGTCTGAAAGGGAGGTGGCTGCAAGAAATATGCTTTACTGGACATTCCCAGTTACTTTCTGGTCTTCCCAAATGCTGTGCACTACTGGTTGAGAAATAGTAGTTTTCTACACTTAAAGAATGGTTTGAGTTAGAAGAGACCTTGAGGATTACCCAGTTCCAACTCCCCTGGTGTGGGCTAGGACACCTTCCACTAGGCTAGGCTGCTCAAAGCTCCATCCAGCCTGGCTGTGAACATGCCCAGGGACAGATCCACAACTTCTCTGGGCAACTTGTTCAGTGCCTCACCACCCTCACACTTCCTAATAGCTAATATAATCCTACCCTCTTTCAGTTTAAAGCCACTTCCCCTTCTCTTATCACTGCATGTCCTATTTAGAAGTCCTTGTCCAGATTTTTGTTGACCCCCCTTTTGTGTCTGGCAGGCTGCTCTAAGGTCTTCCTGAAGCCTTCTATTCTCCAGGCTGAACAACACCAGCTCTCACAGCCTGTCTTCACTGGAGATGTGCTTCAGCCCTCTGATAGTCTTTGTGTCCCTCCTCTGGACTCACTGCAGCACCCCAAAATCCTTTTTATTCTGGGCGTCCCCTTAGCCTCACAAGAGCAGAGTAGGAGTGGTAAAGATGCCCAACATATTCAGACATTATAGTAATTTGTTCCCATCCTCAAATCTGGATTTAGTTTTGAAGAAGAGTCCTTTCTGCTCTAAAAAGCTTGAGCTAAGAATGGAAGGAGAATTAATAAAAATTTAAAAAAATAAAACATTAGTTGCAACTTGGTCATTCTTTAAATAACAGTTGTTGTCTCCTGTAGCAGTAGCAGAATTCATTTGTAGAAAACAATCCCAGCTTTAACACAGAGTCTATGTTTAAACAATAGCCTGAAAAAAAACTTTTAGTTCAGGAAGAAATATCATACAGACTGGCTGCAGCAGAAAATCTACATGACACTACAATGAAAACATCTTTTTCTTTTTTCTCCTAACTAAAGGTAAAGGGTTTTGAATTCAGGAGAAAGTAACTCCCTAACTGTAGGTTTCAAATATGTGTGTGTGTATATACATATATATATATATATATATATATACACACATATACATATGCATATATAAATATATATATATAAAATTTACATGGAAACATGTCCATAGACTACTTTTTATTTCTTCAAATACAAATTGTATTTCCAAGAGAATGTTCTGTTTTGACATGTATTTTCTGCACAGAAGTTTCTGAAAAAAAATTAGCGTTGGGGAAAAATGTGCTAACCATGGGTTTCAAATGCAGCAGCTTGGTGGAATTGAAACTGCCTGTACTTTGATTTCTGTATGTGAACACGTACTCTGATTTGCAATTGTCACTCTCTGAAGAGGGAAGGATTTAGTGGGTGAGAACATGGGGAAGAGGGATTCTTTTTCATGCCCTTCCTTTTTGAAACATAGCTTACTTCCTGAGGGTTATCAGTTTCATACCTTACCAAAACAATTTTTTTCATCCATGTTCTAAGTGTGGTTTATTTTTTCCTCTGACAATGTTGCTTAGAGTCCTGCAATTTAATATTTGTAGTGGTGAGCTAAGCTGTGTTCTGCTGTGTTCTGCTTATTTCTTCTATCACAATAGAGATGAAGGTCTATTTCTTTCTTGAAAAAGTTTATAGTGTCATTATTTTGAATTTTTTTTCCTGACTTGCATCAAAATCTCTACAACCTTTTTTTCAGGAGATTTACTTTGCTAGTTCCTATCTCTCTCAAATCACCATCACATGAACCCAAATACAAACATTTTTACATTTACAACCATTTTGTGGAATTAATGAAAAATTTTTCCACCTCACACAGCCACCTGCTGTTCCCCACTGAGGATTAAATTCATCTCTGCTTTGTATGCTGAATTATCTCAGGGTCTATCACGAGCATCTGCAGAATGGATAAAGTCTGTCAAAACACAGAGCAGCTTGGTCTCAGAATGCTCAGAATTTTCCCTCTCCAATGTGTTCTGGGAATGGATTTGCCAGAGCACTGTCCCCCTGACCACAGGCAGCCAGCTGGGCTTTGCTATGGGCTTTTAGTTGGGTGTCAGAAGGTTCTTGTTTAAAAATCACATTCTTCAGCATTTACAAGTCCTTTCTGAAAAAATAAAATGAATTCCTACTTAGTTTTTATTGGGCACCTCTTGCTATAGATTTAAAATTACTCAATTTCTAAAATGGAGTAATTTTAAAAAATCCCCTGAATTGGAAACTGAGTGGGTGTTTTCATGTGGTGATGCTAATTCCTAGCAGAGGTCTGGCCATTGTAGTCTGTGATTCTGCTGGCTGCAGTTGAATTCTGAAACATCCCAATGGGGGTTTCCCAGTACCTTGGGGGCTGGTACTGAGCTAGGGAACTTTGAATACTCCAATTTGGCTGTTTCCAGACTGGCAAAGCAAAGTGAAACCTGCATGTTTTAAAAGCCCCAGGTAGTGAGTTTTGCTGTTAATGTGGACACTCACAAAAGAGTGAGTGTTTTCCTCAATGTCTGCCTTTTTTTTCATAATTAATTGCATTTTAAAACTCAGTGTTTAATGGTGAAAGTGGGAGGACGAGTTTGAAGAAGAAAATAGAAGCATGAAGTCCCTCTGAAGGTGAGTATCTGGATGCCGCTGTTAGTAGCCACATTTTAGATTCCCAAATTCTGTGTATGTTACCTCAAAATGTAACATGCCTTTCTGCCACTTTAGGGAATGCACAAATAGTGAATCTGTATATTCTAATTTATAGGGAATGAATGCCTTGCGTTTGTTACACAACCTTGGCATCTCACTCATTCGTCTACGGACAGAAAAGCAATTGACTTCTCATTTCCTGTACATCACATTCTTTTATGGTGCAGAAAGAAGCTTGTGATGAACTGTTACAACATCTTTTTTAATGCATATATGAAATCCTTATGCTGAAGGTTTAGCCCAGTAGATGTTTCAAGGATGGTTAGGTATAAGTTGTGTCAGCATCAGGCAGTTCTGTGATACACAGAAATATTTTTGACCTCAGTAATCGGCATAGGAAACTTTTTTCATTGTTTTAACCTCCTGAGTGTAACTTTTTACCAGGTCCTGGAGGAGTTTGGGAGATCATGAGCTAACAAGTGAAAGTAACATGGCTTTTCTGGAGAGCTAGCTATATGTGCAGGTATGGCTATTATTCAGCTTGCTCAGAACACATCACTTGATGGATAACTGGCTTTGCAAAACAAATTTGTGGGAGGTCAAGATGGGTGAAAGTGATTTACTCAAAGTAGGAATTGAAGGTGATTTATGCTATCTGTTCTCTCAATGTGGCAGCTTGGGTCATGCCTGATGACTTCACTTTCTGTAATAAATATAGGCTGTACTTGTATTCTTTTTTTAGGATACTTTCTCCTATTTTTGTCTTCACTTGCCTTCTCTTCAGGAGAGGCACAGAAGGAAAGATTTCTAAGTGAGTTAATATGTTACGTAGATGGCTGAAATTAAATCATTTGCTGTGAAAGCAGTTCTGTTGTGCCTTCCTCTCACCCTGCCCTTGATACATCTAACGCATCTGCCTTGTTTATTTCTGAGCAAATACAGATTTAATTTACATTGTGGCTGTAGTTATGTTCATGTATCTATTTTTGGTGCCCAAAGGCCCAAGTGTGCCACCTCCTTGTCATGAACTGAACCTCCCAGCTGCAGGACATCCTATATTGATCTCAGTGAGGAAAATATGTTTTATATGAGTTGTCTGTTGAGCACTTTGCAGAAACCACTTCAGCAGTTACAGTTTGTTCTCCTTTTCTTCTTTCCATTCATTTAGTAGTTCAAGATAATATAGAAATAAAGTGATATAGTTCATCATGTTCTACATCACTGTTAGCATCTAAGAATATATACAAGACAGACATTCAAATCCTTCTATCAACAGGAAAGAAATTGATTAAGCCTCTGCTGTGAAACCAGTAAATAACTAGGGAGAAAAATGCTACACATAGAAAATTACTAAACATAGTAATTAGGTCAAAGAATCCTCTTGAAATGCATTTAACTGTCTATTAACTCATAAATCAAATTTAATGTTAAAAAGCTTAAGAATAGGCAATGTTTCAATCTCCTGCCAAAATCACATTAAAATGGGTAAGACAACCTATTGTAGGTAAAATATTAGTTTGGACAAATTTCATTTAATCTGTAATCTTATGAGAAGAAGTAATATTATTCTGGCAGTTGTAAGGCAAAAAATTTGGGATTTCTGTCTCAAGGTAATATTTTACTCTCCTTAAAATATTTTGGAAGCATTAGTTTCATTTCTAGACTTGTGCTCTCTTAATTGTATTATACAACTACATATTTAATAAATTTTCATTTTAAATCAACTATGTGTTTCAATGAAGAAATGATTCTGCTAAAAAAATAAATTTAATAATTTAATTTTCAGTCAAACTGCTAACTCTTAAATTATATTAACTGTGGCTGGTTTTGTCATGTAGTCAAGGAAAGTTGCCTGACTTAAGAAAACTAAAATGTCTAAATATGAAGAGTAAAAATATCTGATTTATCTTAACAGCTTAATTACTATTTACTGATAGTAGTTATTAATTATTATTTATTATTAACCAGGCTATTAATTAATTGCTAATCAACTCATATTCTGTTAATTATGATACAGTATCGCTAAATTTATAGAAATAGTGTTTTTTTCCCTACATTTTATCTCTGTTTTATTAACTGAGATATGCTAGAAGTAGTCTTATATGGGGGAAAAAATGTAGCTGTCTAAAACTAGAATCCATATTCAATTTTCCATTTTTATTTCTCATGTTTTTGTTATTTATATTTCTTAAAACCAGAACAGAGAATTTAAGAAATGGTTCTATGTTGTATGTGGGGAGCTAATTGTTAATTCTCTCTTAGTTATTTTATTGGTCTCAGTAGGTATGAAGATATGTCAAAGAATAAGTTTTACCTTTGAAAATCACACATGGCCAAGGAATTTTTTCATTACCACTGTATAAATCTGGAATTTATAGATTGAAGTTACACTGATGGTATCTGGGATGTCAATTTAGTTTGTAACTGACTGGAATCTTGCTTCTTCTTCTGGTTTGACGCGTTACAAAGTTATAGAAGCATCTTTTTCATCACAGTTAGCAGATGAGCACAGGAAACATTTCTTGAATGGGAAGTTGTCAGGTGTTTGTTGCAGAGTTTGAAAAATAACAGATACTATGAATTATAATTATGATTTCTGTGTTTCTGGACTTCACAGCAGCACAACATTGACACCCCATAGCGTGAGTCTTCTGCTCAGCTCCAGCTCTGAGCAGATTTTCTGGGACATCACCAATCCCAGCCTTCTGAGAAGGGGGTGTCCGTGCCAGCCCCCCAGAGGTGTGCCTGGGAGCGTCACCCTGTGCCACCACCCACTCACAAAAATCAGTGCTGACCCTTGCCTGGCATGGCTGTTCCTGTGTGAGCCAAAGCAAGTGCCTCACATCAGGCTCCACGTGATGCAAAATGCCCTCGAGTCTCTTTCTTCTGTTACCTTGACTGATCTCTGTTGGGATGGTGATCCAATGGCATATTCAGGCTTCACATCAATAGAGAAAGTTGAAGCATTTGATGGTTATGCCATAACAGCTTAAGGACCTGAAAATATTATCCCAGATGAGAAGGAGTGCTGCCTAATCCCACTGATGTAACCAAAAAACAGACAAGAACACCTTTCAAAGATGTTCTTTCAAAGCAGCATTTCTGTTTCTGCCAGAATTCTAAGCTCAAATTATCTCTTGATTGTAATTTTCAATAATTTGACAAATTTTCATGTTAAATAGTCAGACTCTCTCCCAGGTACCAAAAGTCTGGCCAAAAGTTATGGTTCACCCTATAACTATGAAATAACTCCATAAATTCAATCAAAAGCAGAAGCAGGAGCCTCTTCCTTTTTTTTTTAAGTGTTCATGTACTATGTATTGAAGACACAATCCCCATTTCTGTCAGTTTGTCAAGAAGACTAAAATGAAGACTAAATAACTCTGCTGAGCTGTTTGTAGTAGAAAAACCATTCCAGTTCCCTTTCATGCCCAGACGTTCAGAGTAGTTCTGCAGTGCATTTTCAAGGAGGGGGAGGAAAAAAATTGTACAACTTTTTTGTGGTTGCAAATTCCTTCCTGCTACTGAAACAGTGAGATATGTTGAACATTTTGGATAATATGATAGTGAATAAGAGTAAAATAAATTGAAAAAATGACTCCTGGAAGCTTGAAGTATTTGTATAATTAATGTAACAAAATTACTTTGGTTTTTTTTCCCATTTCTGAAATGTTTTACAATACTCTTGTAAAAATTAGTGGAGGTAATGTTTTAGAAAGATTAACCATATAATAAGGGAGAAGAGCAATTTTGGAAGTGTTCAGGGAAAAAATATTCAGTGAAAGATGGTGTTATGAAATTAATTATAGAAGTTTTTAGAAGATACAAGAGGCAATTTAAAAAATGCTGGTTTTCTACAAATGAAAATGGGCAATAGTTGTGGAAGATACATGGTGGTGGAAAAATAATGCCAAATGAAAAAGAATAAGAGCACTTTCCCCCACTGATATTAAGCACCCAAATAACTAGAAAAACTCTTTAAGAACCCTGAAGGAGCCCTGTAGATAAAATTTTAAACCTTGTTTAGCCCTATCCCTGAAGACTTGTCAAGATAATGACACAGTTTAGGAAACTGCCTCAGGACATTCTAGGAAATTACAGGCATTCAGTTGTAAACTAAACTGTTAAAAACGATTCCAACATGTCAAGTGGGAGAACATTCAGGCACCCACAGCTTTGTTAAGTGTGTGTAGTGTAAGCTAGGGAAAAGAAGTTATGCTTTAACCAGAGGCAGGGAGGTGAAAAAGGAGATACTAATTGGTTAGGACTCAAATTAAATAAATATGTATACATGCACACTTTTTGTTTTCTTTAGGAAATATGCAGAGCAGCCTCAGAATCACTATGAAGTTTTCAGCATAGCAGAATGGCTGTGTGATTCTGTGGGGGTTTTTTAAGATATTCCAATTGGCTTTTGCTTTTTCTTACAAAATTATACCTGCCAAAATTGTCAGAGAACAGCACTGTTTAAAATATATTTTTGTGCAGAAGAAAACTCTTCACTGTTCCTTCTTTGAAGCAGAAACCTGGAGCAGGTGTGCACAAAAGTCCGTTTTTATGTGCTTGTCAACCATTACAGCTTTTACTGCTCTGAAAAAACAGAGTCGTGTTTATGATTGACAGAAGTCACATACAAATAGATGAAAGAAAATGTAATACATATTACATGTAGGAATACTTTCTAACATAGATATAATTATGAATCACAACCCTATTCAAAATAAGCTGTGTGCACTTTTTGCTCTAATATTTTCATGGCTAAGTGCTAAATAAAGTGAGGGGAAGCACCACTTGTAGCTGTTTCAGAAGGCAGAGAAGTTGTATTTAAAGGATGGAAGTGAACTTTAAAAGTAATTTGTTTTAGAAAAGCACCTAAAAGTAAATATTAACCTGCTTCCTGTATCTTATTCTTGCTGCCTCTTTTGAGTTTCTAATGACTTTTGTTGATGAGATAGACTTATCTATGTTTGTGAATGTAATTTTTCTGTGTAACTATTATTAGAGCAAAGTTCATATAAAGTCCAGTTTACTTCATAAAAGAACCAAACACAAAAAGGAAAAAAAAGGCCCCCAAAAAGGAAAACTACATCAATTCCAGTGATCCCTGAAGTCTAACTTTTGAATATTCAAGTAAATTTTATGTTTATGAGGAGCTGTCACTACTTCACAGCTTTGGATGCCAAAGCAATTATGTTTGCAAACCTTGAGATGAGTCTGTCTTTTTTACCCTCTCACGTGGGTGCAGAGAAGCAATTTGGCTGAATATTTAGGCAATTAATGTTGAAATTAGATCCAACTTCTGAATTTTAAGGAGTTTAGAAAACTATAATCACATATAAATGAACTTTCTGGCACTTATTAAAGAATACTATTTTCTGAATCAGGCATGAGTTTTAAAAGGTGGGTGAAGGTAGGAGCAGGGCTCTGGCAATCCTGTCCCAGCCTGAGCTGGGTGCTGTTGTGAGGTAGGAAGTGATGGAAGTCCAGCCTGAAATGTCTTGCTGAAAGCACCCAGGACCTTGCAGCTTAGGGACAAAGTGATCAGTGGGGACTGGGGCAGATGATTTGGGAGATGAAATTTTTCTGATGTATATTTATGCTGCTCCTCATGAAACATGAGGTTAGAACTAGAAGGTATTAATCATAGAAATTAGAAGGTATTGAATAGTAATAGGCATATAAAATAATGGATATTGCTTAGGGCCACATCCTTAGGTTATGTGA
>VWYI01019911.1:51551-220080 GCA_013399455.1 Anthoscopus minutus | reverse complement strand
GCATGTATTTGTGGAAATGTCCCACATGCGTCCGGCCAAATAAACATACCTACTTTAAAACTCACTCTGTCTTTGAGTTTTAGAGTCTTGTCTCCGCATGTCACTCAGTCCATGCTCCTTTGGAAAGAAGCCACTCTCTCCCAGGTGACTTCTCCAATGTTGTCAGGAGCTGTTTGAATTAAAGTTTTGTACAAGTGTCCCCTCTGTGGGTGTCCTGTATCCTCCAGAAAGTGGGATCAGCTGCCAGGGTGAACTCTATCTCACTAGAGCAGAGAGGTGGCAAGGCATGACTGTGGGAAGGGATTTGTGTTCAGTTGTGCCAAATTGCTTCTAGTGTTTTTGAGAAGGCATGTGAAGGTTTGTAAATGTTTGTCTCCCAGTATCTAGGAGGAAACTTCACAACATGACAGAAGGCATAAACCTAAGGTCAAGGCTTTGTTGTTGTTGAATTTCAAAGCCCAGCAGAGATGCAGGGTGTCTAAGGAGGGTTAAATTATCTGTGTAGGAAGAATTTTAGGCAAAGAAACCATATGTGAATTGCTACTCATTCTAACTTTACCAACAGTGACGTGACTGCTGACACTGTGTGAGGCTGTCTTGGCCAATTCTCTGGTTATAAATTGCATTCTCAGTTTTTTCAGTATAATGGTGAATTGGTCCAGGGAACAATCAAAGAATAAGTACTGTGGCATTAAAAATGTAATTTATTTGATAATTAGCTTCCAGTAAGTGGCAGCAAGGAGCTATTGCATCACTACAGGAGATAAAGATCTCACCTGACTCACAGAATATTCTGTATTGGAAGAAGCCCTCAACACTCATCAAGCCTAACTCTTAAGTGAATGGCCCATCCAGGGACTGAACACATGACCTTGGAGTTACCAGCACCCTGCTCTAACCTGCTGAGCTAATCCCTGGGAGAATTATTACTCTCTAAATTTTAGATTCTATGTTGTTTAAAAGATGCTCCCATCCCATGAAGGCATTTAATTTGGAAACACTTGAAGGCTCCATTCAACACCTGCTCACCTAACATTGGCTTTATGAACGATTGATTGTATGACAAGAGAAGCCTGCTGAGGAGTTTGTTTTCAGTACAGGCTGCCTTAGGGGCTGAGTAGCGGACAGGCTGTGAGTAGGTTAAGTAGGGATTGGTGGAAAACAGGGTAATTCAAGTATCATCTCTGATTTCTACTGAAACAGGAAGGCTGTAGGTGGGAGTAATTTGCACATATAGGAGCTGGAGAGAGTAGAGGGAAGGATGTTTGATGAGCTTAGGTGAATCTTCACACTCATTTTCCTCTTTGAGTATCCCATTGACTGAGGTGAGCACATTAAGATAGTCACACACAGAAATTTATATGTCTGCCTCGAGATATATAGCCAACACAGTTAGAGCATCCCAGGAACAACTGTGGAGCAGGTCAAACTCCTACAGCAACACCTGTGCTGCTGGCAGAGAAAGCCTTGATGTGTTTTAAAGCATCCTTTGGCATGCCCTAAACCACCAGAGGTCTGGGAATGTATTTGCTCCAAAACAGATAGGGGGATTAGTCTTGAGTAAGCATAATCTTGGTACGTGGGTTTAAGTTACCTTATAACACCCTGTAAACAAGAATTCATGTTTTCTTGTGTTGGTTTTTGAGATTGTAAGTTATATTTAATTGTCGTACACCTAAAGGCTTGGTAGGCTGGTATGTAGTTCTTTGTTTAAAGAATTAAGTGTTGTTTGGTTGCAGAGCTTCCTATGACATACATGCTTTGTGGTGTGTAGCTATTTTGGAGATTAAATACAGATGTTACTAAAAATAATTTAAGCTCTCTATTTCTAGTAGTAATTTATCTTTTTATCACTTAGACCAATCTGAGTGGCTGTAACATTTTCCCAGTGAAGACTAATCATATTGCTTTTAGGTGTATGTAGTCCCTGCAAAAAGTGCGGGAGTTTTGTATTGTTTTGATATATATTTCTTTTAACAGAACTAAACCAGTGCAGCACCAGCCTTATTTGCTAGTGACTCTTTCAGTTCCAGAGTTCATGAAGCATGGCTATGAATTGTTTGCAGATATATGAAGATCCCTTCACAGTGATGAGCAAGGAAGGATCTAACACCATCACATTTGTTATTATCATCAATAACACCAAGAAAGATCTTAATTGGATTGTTTGGACTCAAACAAACCTTGCAGCAACCACTGCCCATTCTGATCCTCTCTCATTGCTGGTTCCTAAACTACCTCAAAGAGATCGTGATCCTCATATGAAAAATAGAGAAGATATTTCTGGTTTTCTACTCAACCTTGCAAATCGCTTAGCAGGAATCAGTGAAACATTCCAGCTCATTCCACATGGAGAAACTATTCACAATTTTTGAGGGATGGATGTTTGCACAGTTCAGGCTTACATTGTTTTAACGTACCATGCAACAGTGGTGAAAGTGGAGACAAATGATCATTTATTTATTGTTCTGCTTTTTTCATTATCCCAGGGCTAAAGTAAACCACAGGCTCTTGTGGCCAATATGTTATTCCTCAATGTTAGAACTGTCCCAGGCAAGCTTTTTATATGGGTTTGAAATGATCTTCTAAGACACCCAGGTGAGTTGTTTTGTTCAGTTGGTATTTTTTCCCCTTTTAATCTCATTAGAAGCATTTGGTTTGAAAGCAGGACACACAAAGCTAAACTAAACAAGGCATTGATACTAGACTTGGACTTTATAGCATTAGAGGCTGATATTTTGAGTTTGGAAAAGATGGAGTAAATTTCAGACAAATTTTTGATTTGAAAGAAGTACTTTAAAAATATATTAAAAAATTGGTCCAGTTTCAGAGAAAGGCTTTATTATACAGCAACTCTGAATAAAACTATTAAATACTAATATTAAAATACAGAAAAAGCAGTCAGTATTAGCGAAGTACACATATGTCAATATTGGCAGAATAGACATATCACTTAATGTAAATTGGGATTTATTTATTCAGTTTCCAATTATATTATAGCTTTCTAGTGAATTATGAAAGCTTTTTGACTTAGACTTTTTCTGTATTCAAGAGAGTGGAAGTTTGACTTTTGTGGTTAAGTAGACTTTGGTTATTAAAAGTTTTATTCCCATTTTTGCCAGGCACATTTTGCATAAACCTGGCAAAGTAATTTCATCATTATGTGATTTTTAGTTCCTCACTGAATTCTTAAGGTTAGTAATGTAAAGCCTATAGCTGACACATTATTCTGTTCAGGTGTAGGTTTTTCCTCTAGACATCTTTATCTAAACATGAATTAATGAAGAGAAGAGAAGAGAAGAGAAGAGAAGAGAAGAGAAGAGAAGAGAAGAGAAGAGAAGAGAAGAGAAGAGAAGAGAAGAGAAGAGAGAAGAGAAAGAGGAGAGAGAAGAGAAGAGAGAGAGAAGAGAGAGAGAAGAGAAGAGTTCATTTTGGCAAACAGAACTTGCTGAAGAACAGCAGTCTGCATGTGTCTCATAGTCTTATAAGGTGATATATAACATTAATAGTAAGCTGACTGCATTTCTGAGAGACACTGCAGAAAGTTTTCAACTTCCTTTGTTTGATTAAAAGAATTTTTATTCATCTTTGTAACTGGTGATAGAAACTGTAGAATTTGCCAGTTTTGCATGCAAAATGTAATCTATAATGATTTTTTATATTTTAGTTTATTCCAAAATACCTGTGATCCACCAGAGTATGAGCTTATAAACACATAATTAATTTCAATCAAGGAATTAACAGAATTTTTTTTTTTATATTTGGCTTTACACCATGACTGGGCAAACATTCCTCTGAAATCTAAAAGACTGATTGATGTGAAGCAAGAAAGAGTAAAATAATTGAATGCTGTTGCATCAAGAGGCATTATTACTTAAATTGCTTCCTATTTTCCAAAGGCTTAATTTGCTTCCTATCTAGAAGGAAGGAGGGCACAGAGATGTACAGCGTTGGCAGGAATAAGTGATGGATGACGCTTGCAGGACCTTGCTCTGTGTGGAACTGTATAGATAATGGATTTTGCCAGTTCTGGATTTGGGGCTGATTCTATTGCATACTGCATGGTTTAGTGGTCCTGTGTTAATGATCTTAGAAATCTTTTCCAGCCTTAAGTATTCTATGAATCTATAATTTTATTATGAAGAAACAAAATAAGACACAATAGGAACACAATAAGAAGTCACACACCAGGGGAGGAAGAGCTGTTAGGCCTGTCTGGTGGTGCCAATAAGTTTTTGGTATTATTTGAATAATGTTAGTCTCCCTACACACAGCAGTGCACTTGGAAATCACTGATTTGCAGGAGAGCTGTGATTTGTTTCTGACCACAGCAAACACCAGTCATCTCCGTCACCCACCACAGCCCCACTCTGCAAAGTGCAGTACAGAGATCCCTGCAGCTGTCCTCCCTGGGGCTGATGGTTTCTACTTCTCCATTTTCAGTTCATTTGATCTGGATAAAAGAGAAAGGATGAGGATTTCTGTCAGTGCAGCTGTGTCACAAGAGGTCATGATGACATCCTGGCTGTGAAAAGAGTTCTTAGAAGGGTTTCCACATCTTGTTGAAAGCAGTAGGGTAGGAACTCAGTTTACCTCCTTAGTCTCTAGACCTGAGTTAATAATCCAAGAGAGAATATTATTGAGCTAAAAAGTTGTCTTCACAATTGTTTCATAGTAATTAAAATCCATAAATTAACTGAACATGGTTATAAACAATTCATGACGATCAGGATATAGGAAATTTTTAAGGAGTTGTATGTGTGTATTCCCTGTAAAGAATTTTTTATCTCTCCATCTAAATTGCCTTTTTATTTTTCTGCTCTTATTTTAAATTTTCTTCTTGTGAGTGGCTTGATTATATATAATTCTAATGATTTTTCCAGGAAAACTATTGTAGAACAGGCATGCATTAACAGTGCATATTTACAGCCTACAGAAGTGCCTGGAGAAGAAGGTTTCTTAGTTTTATATTTATGTTTTATTCACGTGTGCTTAACAAAGACTCATGCAGTGTATATCTTCTGAATATATGTATTGCTGAAAATTGTATGTAAGCATGTTACCACAACAGAAGTGCATGACAAGCCTTTAATTTCCTGGCATACCCTTCAAGGCACAAACCAGTTTGGTGGAGGGCTGGGCTACAGTCACTGGGAGTTGCTACATCCCAGTGAGGCAAGAAGGAGCATCTCTGTTTCCTGCCTAATGTGCTTGTGCAGGCTTCATCCTGTTGCTGTTCTCTCCCTCCTCTGAATTCAAGCTGACAAGAACTGTGGAGTTCTCCTTGGGTTTCCCCTGGGCTATCTGTGAGGGGAACATTTGAAAAGCTGTGGTAAGTTTGTGGCATATTTATGGTTAGGGTTAGTTTTATTTTCTGAAAGGCTGGTGGTGGTTGGTGGCAATCTGGGACAATTAGGTACTCTTCTTGATAGATACAGGCAAAGGTGCTGGACTGAAGATGTTTATGCTTTAAATTGTTGGTAGGCAGCACAACTACCTAGAACTCTTCTTATTTTCTGTAAGGGCTCTTAGTGAATGTGCAAGGTGCAATGTTCATACAGCCAGGGTAAGGTGCAGGTGCAGGGTAAGGTTTGTACTAGCTCCCACCAGTCTCCCACCAGAACAGAAGATTTCTACCACTTTACTTAAAATACAGGAGGAGCTGTGTGGAGAATATAATTTGGCTGTCCTTTTAAAATCAGAAGAGATGGAGAGATTTATCTGCAGCAGATAAGCCGTTGCTGTGTCATACAAGTACCTGAATAATAGTCTTTGTGATGAGAAGGAGCTGCACCATTTCATCATAGATTTGCTCAGTTGGTGAAGAGGATTTCAAACAAAGATTAGCAAGGGAGGGAGACCACAATCTATCCCTACCAGTTTGATGCCAGTGCCAGCAGGAGATGCCCAGGGCCTGGAGAGGGATCCCACAGATCAGCAGGAGAGCACCTGAAGAACAGGACAAAGGAATTTCTGCCACTACAGTCAGTAAATTGGCTTCATCAGGGGCCCGAATTAAAGATCTGTGCAAACGCACATAGAATAAACAGGAGGAGTTAGAGATGTGTGAAGGCTGCAGGACTGTGGTCTGGTTGTCATCAGCAGTCAGATGTTTCCCATGACTGGTGCATTGGAATGGAAGGACTTGGGCTCTTCAGGAAGGACAGGCAGAGGTGAGGAATGAGTCTTGTTCCCAATGAAAATGACCTGGAATGCATGGAGCTCCCTCTGGGGATGGATGAGGCGCAGACCGAGAGCTCTGGGTTAGGAGCTGGGTCTGGGAGAGGTCTGGATTAAAGAGAGGGAAGGGGCAGGTGACATTACAGTGGGGGTTTGCTACAGGCCACCTGGCCAGGAAGACTGAGTGGATGAAGGTCTCTACAGACAGACAGAAACATCCTCACATTCACAAGCCCTAGTCCTTATGGGAGACTTCAACCACCCCAACAGCTGTTGGGAGGGACAGCATAGAAGGACATAAGCAATCCAGGAACGTGTCATTGATAACTTCCTTCTCCAAGTGATAGAGGAGCCAACAAGGAAATCTAATCTTCTGTGTTTAACCTTGATCTCACCAACAAGGAGGGGCTGATGCAGAAGGTGAAACTCAAAGGGCTCCAGTGGCCATAAAATGATGGAATTCAAGATCTTTGGGGCAGCAGGAGGAGGCACAGCAAGCTCACTGCACTGGACTTCAGGAAAGCAGGCTTTGCCCTCCTCAGGGATCTGCTTGGTAAAATACTATGGGATAAAGCCTTGGTGGAGAAAAAACCCATGGAATCTGATTAATATTCCAGAATCACCTCCTCCAAGTTCAGGATCAATATATCCCAATAAAAATAAAGTTATGAAAAGATGCCAGGAGGCCTGCATGGATGAAGAAGATGCTCCTGGACAAACTCAAACACAAAACAGAAGCCTGCTTCTAAAGGGTGGAAGCAAGATCAGGTAGCCTGGGAAGAATACAGAGAGGTTGTCCAAGCAGTCATTTATCAGCATTTGATTAGAAAAGCTAAAGCCCTGATAGAATTAAAGCTGATGAGGGATATCAGGGGGCATCAAGGGCAACAAGAAAAAACTTCTATATATATATGGTGGTGAAAGAAAGATAAGGGGAAGAGTAGGCCCTCTCTGGAAAGCAATGGGAGACCTTGTTACATGGGATTTGGAGAAGGTTGAGGTACTCAATGACATTTCTGCCTCAGTCTTCAGTGACAGGTACTCCAGCCACACTAAACTGCAGAAGGGAAAAGTGTATACTGAGAGAATGAGGAACCACCTGCTCAGGAAGCAGTTCAGGCTTGAGACTACCTAAGAAACTTTAAGGTGCACAAGTCCATGACATCTGATGAAATGTATCTGAGAGAAATGGTCTGAGAGAACTGGCAGATGAAGTGCCTAAGCCATTTTCCATCATATTTGAGAAATCCAGTTAAGTTCCCACTGACTGGAAAGGGGAAAACATAATGCCTGTTTTGAGAAGGAATATAAGGAAGACCCAGGGAACTACAGTCCTGTCAGTTTTACCTCAGTGTCTGGCAAGATCATGGAGCAGATTCTCCTGGAAACTATTTTGAGGCACATGGAAAATTGGAAGGTGATTTGTGACAGCCAGCATGGCTTCACAAAGGGCAAATCATTCCTGACAAATTTGGTGGCCTTCTATGATGGGGTGAAGTTTTGGTAGATGAGAAAAGAGTGACTGATGCTACCTACCTGAGCTTGTACAAAGCATTTGACCCTGTCCTGTAGGTTTCCTAGCCCAGGGTTTTGAGTGGCAGAAGTTGGTTACTGCTCAGCCTGTCACATTGGTTTGGAATGGACTCTGCACTGTTCCTGGTGAACATTTTCCAGTCTGTAGATGTTACTTTTGGCAGGACTTCTGTCTGGAGTGGTTCTGAATTTGGCTTATTGTATTATTTAAAAAACCTCACATTTGAAATCCTTGAACAGAAAAATAATAATAGTTCATAAACTTTTCTGAAGCAATTAGATGGAATGAATCACTAGACTTCCCTCTGCAAATGTATAATTGTAATATTTCCAGATAAATTCAGTAATTTTGCCCCATCTGTAGGCAGCAAGCTGGGAATGAACTATGCAAAAGGCAGGCAGCGTGCTTTCTGTCTGTTCTAATAGGTGGTGCATTGGTAGCAGACAGAGAGTCGAAGGTTCTAATAGAGCTGTGTGACAAACAGCCTGGCACACTCCTTGGCATGTCCCCAGGAGCAGCTTTGGAGAAAACGATGGTAAGGGTCTTTTCTCACGCTGTTCTTTTTCTCCTGGAAAATGCTGTTTGGTAAAAATGGAATTTCCTTGGTGTTAAAAATAATATTTCAGTGATGCTTTGTTTTTTTGGTGTTTTGTTCTTATTCTGTTTTGGTGGGATTGGTTTGGTTTTTTTGTTGGTTTGGGTTTTTTTGGGGGAGGTGGTATGGGGGAGCAGTGAGGAGGGAATGAACAGCAGCGTCCTGTTATACTAAAAACACCAATTGCAAGGTGGTATGAGGTGGCATGAGGTTTCTAGATCTGTACTACCATTTTATTTGATGTGTTTCTTCTTTGAAGCTAAAATAAAAACTTTAGTTTTATCATATACGATACTTTAATTTACCTGAAATCCCATTTAATTGTTTTAATTTTTTGCCTCAGAAATCCCCACTTCTGTTAATTCCCATTTGGAATGCTGATGATTTAAAATATAAGTAAATAAAAAAACAAAGTGGAATTTTCCACTGAGATGAATCTCAGTTCTAGAAAATGTTTCTTCATCTCTATATTGTTCAAGTTTTGAAATAATTAAGTGGGTGTTTCATTTGTATCTCTGGTATTACCAGACTGAGTGCAGATTATAATGTCATAACTGTATATTCTAATTAGATAGTAATTATCCTTTAGTATTTGTTCTAACCCCTACCTGGGATGGGCATTGCAAAATGCCATATATAAGCCACACCCTTCTTGAATTTTTATTTGTGAACAAGTGCCAATTGATTAAACTTATTGATTTAAATGTTCTTGTTTCCTGCTGAAGACCTTAGAATTGTGCACTGTCCCTGTATCAACTGCACATCATCAGCTATTGAAAAGATTTATACTCAGAAGGCCTATTTTGTAGGTACTGCCCCAGTGCAGTGTTATTGGTGACCTTTAATGAGTTCAGATTAGTAATGCTGAGAAATGTGCACTCTATTTGCAACAGCAGCCTGGGTTGACCCTGGCTAGACCAGTTGCTACCAAATCTGTTCTATCACCCTCCTTCTCATCTGGACGGAGGAGAAAAAAATCTAATGAAGCATCATGAGTTGAGATAAGGACAGGCGAGATCCCTCACTGATTACTGTCATGGGCAAAACAGACCCGACCTGGAGAAATTAATTGAAGTTATTATCAATCAAAAGATTAGAGTAGGACAACAAGTAAGTAAAAATAAGTAAATTAAATCATAAAAAAAACCCTTCCCTGCTTCTCCGTCCTTCCCAGGCCCAACTTTATTCCTGATTCTCTACCTGCCATCTCCTAGCAGTGCAGGGAGATGGGGAATGGGGATTATGCTCAGTTCATCACATGCTGATTCTGCTGCTGCTTCCTCCTCAGGAAGAGGAGTCATTTGCCTGCTCCAGCATACAGTCCCTCCACCTGGAGCCAGTCTTCCCCAGACTTATCCAGTGTGAGTCCTTCCCATGGGCTACAGTTCTTTATGACCTGCTCCAGTATGGGTCTCCCATGGGGTATTTTCCATGGGGCGCAGTCCTTCAGGAATAGCCTGCTCCAGTGTGGGTCTCCCACAGGTCCTAAGAGGAGCCTGCTCCAACTTGGGCTTTCTGCATGAACACAAGCCTCCTTTGGGCACTCACCTTCTCCAATGTGGGGTCCTCCGTGGGCTGCAGGGGCACAGCTGCCCCACCATGGTCCTCACCATGGGGCTGCAGGGGATTCTCAGCTCTGGTGCCTGGAGCATCTCCTGCCTCTCCTTCACTGACCTCAGTGTCTGCAGAGTTGTTGCTCTCATTCTCACTCATTTTCTGGCAGATTACTTCTGCTCAATAACTTTTTCTTATTATTATTAAATACCTGATCTCAGAGGCTTTACCACCATCACTGATGGGCTGAGCCTTGGCCAGTGATGGGTTCGTCCTGGAACCAGCTGGCATTGGCTCTGTCAAGACATAGCAGAAGCTTCTGGCAGCTTCTCACAGAAGCACCCCTTGTAGCCCCCCCATACCCAAACCTTGCCTGGGAAACCAAAAACACAGGCCCAGACAGCAATTAGTTTAGATAACTTAATTTTCTTTCAATTAATTGTCTTGTCTTGTGTGCAGAGTGTTAGAAGGTTGGGGGTGTTTTTTTGTCTTTGGAAGGTTTCTTTGTGCTGCTTTAGACCCTGTGCAAGACTGAGCCTTATATCCACGTACTGCCATGTCATGTATGGGGTGCTGATTTTGGATGGGAGCTTGCTGAAACAGGTTTCCTGTCTGGAGTGAAGAAAAATTGGTCTTTGGACCCTTAGCTGTCCCTTTCATCCTGCTGCCTGTCATTTTCTTCTGAAGAACACTGTGAAACCTGTAGCCTAGAAGTACAGCTCAGATGTAGAAGCATAAAGGACTGGAAAAGAACTGTGGAAACATGAATGGTTTGTATTACAAAAGAGGCCAGATGCATTTTTTTTCTCTTTTACTGGTTCTGATAATTACAAATTCTGCTTGGAACAGAGCTTCCTGCTGAAGTGTGGAATTTGTCCAGTGTGGAATTAAGCAATGCATTGTTGCCTTGAGAACAGCACTTTAAAAACTGAAGGACTTTGCCAGTGGACCATATGGGGAAACTTAGATGACTAAGGTCAAAACCTGTGTATGCTAAGCACTTGACAATATTGTCACTTGAAACTAGGGGTCTGCAACACCCTGTGGAAAAAGATCTGAAATTAACCACCTACTTTTAGTCAATGTAACTCCCTCTAGAGATTTCTATTTTAAAACCAGAATTCTTAGACTCATGCTGGTAATTCAGTAATCTGAAGTAAAATTATTATGTTTTCAAGTCAATAAGTGAGTAGTGATAATCTTGCCAAATAAAACTGGAACTAAAGGTACCAGACCATTGCTGAAGTGTAGTCTCACTGATGAGTGGGCTGGAGTTATGGTCAGAAATTGCATTGCTATCCATATCAGAATTTTTGCTAAAGAAAATTTTCTAAGTTATGCTCTCTAAAAACTGGTCATGAGCTGTATTTGCATGTGGATAAATTTGGATAAATAAGTTATTTGCAGAATGTCCTTGGTGCATTTGAAATGCTATCTCTTGAAAATTACTGGGCATATCTAGACTTTCAGCTTTGATGTTGGCTTGTGCAACCAACATTTTTTTGTGCATTTTTAGATTTTCCCTCTTCTCAACCGATTTCCACTCTCTATTGATAGTCTCCTCTTTCATGCCTACCTTTCTTCTCCATCATTGTTTCTTCTACTCTTATTTCCCCTCTGTTCTTCCCTTTCCATTAGCTCCATAGTACTACCCAAATCAACAAAAATCTGATGTTAGCGTTGGGTTCATTTCAGCTCAATGACAAACTTGTCTCCTTATGGCTGCCTCTCTTTGCTGAAACCTTAATAGCAATGTAAAACCAACCTTGAGTCTGGGCTGGCTGAAATGCTGTGCCTCTGAGCCACATCTGCAGTATGGTGCAATGATGGGCTGTAGAGCAGGTGCTGCCTGTGCTGATGAAGCATCCTAATCCTGTGCAGGCTCCAGTCCACTGGTTTTGCTGTCATTGTCCCAGTATTTGGCATAAGATTTTTACACTTTTACTATTTTATCTAACTATATTAAAACACTCATACATAACATATTAGTGAATGTCAGTAGATTTTTTTCCTCCTCTGAATATTTCCCATTTTCATGTAAAGTTGATGATTCACAAGTAGTTGAGGACCTTGGCATTTCCTTAGTTAATGCAATGCATAGTGCTGGTGTTCTTGACTTCCACTTGGCTGCTGCTGAATCCCACTTTCAGTCTGACCTGTGTGTATTTTTGACTTTGTGTTTATCTGACTGTTAGTCTGTCACTGCCACTTCTAAGCAGTAATTCGCTGAGCTTGAATAACCCAAGTTTTGAACTTTCTGACCAGGATTATTAAATGGGGACAGAATTGGTCAAGGACAAAAAAAAAATCCCTGTTCTCGACAAACTGCGTAATGCTATTGAATAGGTTAAAATTAGCCCTGCCATTCTTCTTGCTTTTAGGCATCTCAGGGTAATTATAATGGGAAAAGCCAGCCAAGCTATAACTCAAATAAGCTTAGGTTTTAAGGCATTTTTTTAATGATTTGCCTTTTCCTCTAAGTAAAACAAAGATTATAAAGATTAAGTTTGCAGTTGCTTTTTCTTGCAGAGAGCATCTCAGGTAAAAAATGAACCAGTGGTAAATTAAAGGCAGGTATTCAAGCAGAATAAAATAAAAATAAAAAAGTAGACCAGACAGCAAATGCAGCTGATGCTCAGAAGGGTTGGGTCGAGTCCCATTTCTGATGTTTTGGTTAGTTAAAAGCTGTGATTATGTTCCACATGAACTGCAACTTCGTATATGCATTTTGCATTTATAAACTATGTTATGAAGATGATACAGACAGAGACAAAACTGTTATGGAGGATTTGGAATGGAACAAGCGTGCTAATGAGACTATGCAAAAATGCATCTATTAGCCAGATGGTGAGTTACACAGGCATTAGTTTCTGTTTACCATCTGTTTAATCCTCAGAAAGAGGCCGGAAAGGAGCTAGGAATGGTGTAGATGAACAGCAAACAGTAACAGTGTAGTAACCTTCACAATATGTCCTGAATGTCACTTTTCTTTAATAGTTCAGTGAAAGACCACTTTCTTGTGTCTGGCAGTAGATATCAAATCACTGCAAATTCTCTTACATTTCTCCAATGCTTCATTCTCCACTGCACCCCTCTTTCCCAATATTCCCTCTAAAAAGAAGACAAGTGATGCCTCACCATGAGCAACACACTTATCATGGTTCAAAGCAAGTACCAGTTTAGAAAAAAATGCTTTAAACTGTTATCAATGTGTATCATTGGAAGGAAAAAAAAGTCCTGAATGTAGAGAGAAAAAGACCTTAAGATCAACTAGTTCAATGACCTCCTCAACAAAAAAGTGTTTTCAAAGCCAGTTTGCAGCCTTAAACTTCTCAATTTATGGAGTGACAAAGTCAGGAAAAGTAATTGCCAGAAGTGCTGTTGAGAGAGATCTCTATTTTAGTCCGAAACTGGAAAACTGAATTGATGAATAACTCAGTTAAGATTCAATTCAGTGTGAGATTCAAAGGCACTTTTTTTTCCTTGTGCACTAGAGGGTAGCAGAGAGAATAGTGAGAGCATTTCAGTATAGCCTGTGCTCAGAAGCAGTGAATTCACTTGCAAGCTTCTGTATTCTTAGACTAATCAGGTGGCCTTCAGGCTTCTTGGTAGAGCAGACAGGGGACATTTGATGCTATAAGTGTAAACCAACAGCATAAAACTTTAGTGCATTCTTATTGTGATTTGATAAAATTAAAAATCATTCTTGATTTTAGTGCTGTTAATAACTGTTTGGGTTTTTTCAGATAGTAAACATAAGCATTTTCAAGACGCACATTTTTAAGGAAGCATGTTTTTAGGAGCATATATTTTGCATAGGGGATACTGTCATATTTATGTGGGCAGATAATTTTAAAATAGTATCATGACTGTAGATGTTTACTTCTCTTCTAGGCTGTATTTATGGACATTCCACTGAAATAATGCCTGTGGTCCAAAACTTCCTTCTGCCACCACATTAAATACCTGATAAAACAAGTCATTATACTGTATACCAATATGAAGAAATTGTAGCATGTCAGCTTCTACTGCACTAAAATTCAATAGATTTCAGCATGAGTTACCTGTACCCTTTCAGGGCTGCAGATGTCCAAATGAATATCAAAAGAAGAGTTTCAAAAGCTGTGTTGAAGAGCAGCCTTCTACTCCTATGGTATTAATAGACAAGCCAAAAATGTTGCCCTAAAGCAACATCCCCCACCATCAATATTTATTACTGTGTCTGCTCTCTGGCATTTAAGATTTTAAAGTTATGCAGTTTTATGAGGTGTTGTTAAANTTTATATATGCCCATTTGCCCATTTTGTATAGTCACTTGGGCACAAAGTAATAAAAAGGGACCTTTCATTAAGTAGTTCCTATTTGCAACAACAGGAATAATTATTTCCAAATAGCACTTCAGGTCCTTTTAGTAATCTCTCTGCATTGTGCTTGTAAAAGAAGAGTATGGACTGAAAAGTCGGTGTTGCCATCCTCCCCTCCCCCTTCCTGTCTCCATACACATGCAAAGATGTGCCCACAGCCCCTCACAACCTTTGAAGCTTTTGTGTGTGCCTTTGTGCCAGCCCTGCAAATAGAGAGATGTCAGGACTTCTCTGGTGTTACCCAACTTCATGTTCCACCCATCAAGTGATTTCTCTAAGGCAAAAAAATCTTTGGGAAATCTTTGTATGACTCATCCCTTTGCATGAAAACCTTTCTCAAATACCTACCTCGCTTCTGTTCTGAATTCCACAAAGAGACTGGAATCCACAGAGGAGATTCATAAATGTGCTCCTTATTAAATATGGCAAACAAAAAGAAAACACGTTGATGTAGAGAACCATCCTTCTCATTTTGCTGATTCAGGTGTTTCATGATTAAACATTGTAAACCAAAACTGAAATATAAACTCCTTTTGTATGCTATATAAGAAATTTAATATGGTGCTTTTCATCAAATTGAATTGCCACATCAGTCTTCAAAGGCTTTGGGGGCTTTGGAAGCTTCATGTTGCAGCACAGCATACAGATGTCCTGCCTAGGGTTGAAGCTTTATTGTGTTTCACTTGTGTGATAGATCATGTTTGTGCTCTATTCTTTTATCTCTGTTATAGAAAACCTTTTGGACTTTGATTCATACTTGGGAGTGTGAATAATGCAATTGGTTTTGATGTGCTCCGGTGAGAAGGAGACATAGGACAAGAAAAAGCCAGATAATATCTCATCTTCCTGAAATCTAGATTGGAATTAGCTGCAAAACATTATATTTCCCATTTTCAATTAGCTTCTTATGTCTTTTTAATGAATTGTTTTAAGACAAGTTTAAAAACAAATTTCTACAGAATTATGACATTCATTTTTAAAGATGTAATACTAGATATTTATCTTTACGGTAAAGCTGCTCAGGAAACTGAGTTTTGCATAGCAGTTCTGAGACTGCCACTCCACTGCAGTAGTAATTAGTGCAGTCTTAAGCAACTTCTTACTACCAGGATCCTGTTAGTGTCTATGTAATGGACATTTTTTAGAATCCCCTCTACACCATGCCCAAAACCAACATGAGTACCAGTCTCTCTCAGTCCAGAACTTTGATATCTCAACCTCTTTGATGTTTGGGGCTATAGGATTTGGGGTATCTGTGTGAAGTTCTGCCTCCTGCCTCTGTTTTGTGTTCTTTTTTTTTTGTTCTTTCCCATCAACCCGGGTTTTTTTAATGCCCAGAATTTGCTAAAATACAAGCACCAAGCTTCTGTGTTTTGAGTCCCTTCAATTAGGCTTAAGCATTCTCCATTCCTTTGACTTCTCAAGAAGTTTCTCCTCACTGAAGTGTGTTTTTATTGTTTGGGGACAACTCTTCAGCAGCAAAGACTGAAGAATACTTTTCCAGCATCGTGCATGGCAGGATAATACCATTCACCTAGAGGGTGTTGGTACCCCTGGACACTGACACTTCAAACTGTACTTCCCCAATGCTTTGGGGTCTTGCTTTCCCTAGTGTGATCTGTCTGGTGAGTCTGACAGGTTACATCCAGGTGTTCCCCATTGATGTTGTCTCAGGACGGGGGACAAAAGGGTCTCACCTTCATCATCAAAGGACAGTTCATGGAGATACATGCACCAGCTTACTATATATACGAAATAGAATTTATGCGGTATCGAAGTACTTAACAGTGATGAATGTAATGATTTCTCATTATCCCAGTTTATTTGTCTCATCTGTTTTTTCATTCTATTATCTCTTTTTTGTTGGCCATTGTGCAAATGCTTTTTTGAAGGTAATTTTGTCTATTTGTGTTTATAAAATGCCAATCATTTTGCTGATGATACTATCAAATCATAAGTAATAGTTGCGTGAGCCAATGTGCATTGAATACACAAACCAACGCTTTAGAATTTTTTTGAATTTTCTAACACTGTGTTTATGAGCTCCTGGAATATTTTATGTGCATTCAGCCCACTTCAGTTCCTGTCCTTGATGTAATTAAACCAGACTGTTGAATTTTTTTTAACTAACCAACCTTGATGGCCTCTCATTAATAAACAACTTGGTAAATTGACAAATTTCTGCAAGCATGGACTTACTATTCAAGAAGCTAGTGGAAATAATAATTTGGAAGGCACAATACCATCTACAAATTTATGGTTTATGTAAGGATAGCCTAGACTGTGGAAAAGACTGAAATGTTTTGAAAATAGGACAATCATGCAAAATCATGCAGGGGTATAAATGGAAAGTGTGCACATATGCACAGTATTTCCATGAGCCATTTAACTAATTTTTATTCCATGTCAAACTTGTCATCACTGTTATTTCCACCTTCCAGTTCTTGATGCTGCAAATATGTGTTAACCAGCTATGGTTTGCTTGGTCTTTAGAAATATCTTTCCCTTCCGTCTCCCCATGGTGTTGGTGATGTAAACATGACACCTCTCCCAATACTGATGACATTTGCTGACTATTTTGGTGCCTGTTCCTGTGATTATCCTCTGTACACAGACGTGCACTTCAGAGGGGGAGGATAGTGGGGGGGTACAGATGGAATTAATTCTGTCATAAGAATGTCTGTCCTGTGCTGCTGACGCTGCCAGTGTGAAGCATTAGCTGCATAGTGTTGTCCTTCTCTTCCTCAGTCTTTTTGTTCCCCTTTGAAATTGCCTTCTGTAAGCTTCCTCCATGGCAAGGCGCAGTTGGTTACATTGGAAAAGAGAATTTAGTTGAACAACCCTCTTCACCTTTCTTACCCTTATCCACTGAAAACTAAAGCAAGCTTATTTAGGTGATTTTACATATTTATGCTGCATGGGTAGTGTCTTGTGTAAAGGTTTAATACACGGATGTGTGTGTGTGGCCATGTGTGTACAGCCTCATGCCCCACTTGTGTGTCCCTGCTTGAGCTTGCTGCAAGTCCCCTGTATTTCCATAACTTGTTACAGTGCAGCTGAGTAATAGCATTAAAAATTGTTCAAAGCCCTGTGCCTTAAAATATTCCTATTGCATTGCTTTACGTGACTAGAGATATCCCCTGAACATAGGCATGATAGGGAAACTAGGACAGTGTACTCTGTGAGTGTGTGCTTCCATGTAGCATCTAGAAACTGAGTTTGGCTACTTGATGTCAGTACTGTAACTGGTTATTTAAATTCTTGATCTTTGAACATTTTAATAGTAAACCTGCATATATTGCGATCTATGAATGCCTTTATAATTTTCTAGTAAGAACTTTTTGTGTCTCTACTCCACTTATGTTTTTGGTTAAGAAGAAATGTGGACTTTAAATCTTATAAGCGGGTGATTTCATATAGTCTATATAAATGAGAGTTATGAAAGCACAGTGTGTTTAGCAGGGGAAGGCCCATGCTGACCTTGCCTCCCTGAGGACAAGGAGCATTCTAGATGCCATTCCATAATCTTTCATTTTTATTGGATATTTGGAATATCTTCATTGAGAAGTTACTGGCCTTTGTGACAGATTTTTAAGTGTATGACTTATGAGGTATGGAGGCAGCATGGATTGTCCACAGGGTGCCTGGAGGTTTTAGTAATTTGAAGTGTTTAATATATCCTAGCTGTCAGGAATGCCCAGGGAAGGGAGTACAGGGGAAGTCACTTTTACCAGCAGTGCTTTCTATACAGCACTGGAAGATTTTATTCAATGGGGATGAGACAATATTTTGACCATTTCAGTTTTTTTAATCTCCCTTGTATTTATGCACGGGGGAAGTTTATTTGGCACATTGTAAGCACTGACTTTCTCAGAAAGAAAAACAAGACAGCATCAAATGAAGCTGCACAACAGACTCCAATCCCTGGGGTTAGCAAGGAAAGTCCTCTTTATATCTGTAGGGAACGGGGGTATTTAAGTGCAGCCTTGCCTGCTTTGTGTGTGTTGGGCATGCAAAACTGTGGAATTAGCAGATGCTGTTTAAGTGGCCTCACCCTGAAAGTGGCACAATAGTTGGCTGGTGCAAAGCTTGTGTCTGCTGACCTGGTTGCTGCTGCTTCTGAGCTAATACCCAGACAGAGGAGTCAGCAGTCACTTTCACTGTGTCTGCATTGTAAGAACAGTCAGGGGAATAAAGCAAATGTCCAGTGGAGATTAAATCTATACACACTCAGTCTTCATTCGCAAAGTCCTAATGGTGGTGGTAGAAACAGGAGGGGGAATGACAAGGTTTTGCAGTTACTCATCCTCTTTTGCTGAGGAAGAAGACAAAATGCAGTCTCAGGAACTTTGCATCTCACTGGATGGTCTCTCATTCCCATATGAATGTGGCTGATTAATAGGTGATGTGGGCAGGGAGAGCTTTCTGGTGCACCTTCTGCCTGCCAAAGCCCTGACATGTGAGTATACAACATGCAGAGCTTCCACATCAGCTCTGAATTTTAGCTGTGATTTTTTTTCAGTATCTCAAGGTAAAGCTCAATATCGTGATGATTTTATTTTTTTCCTGATAGTTTGGTCCTTATTTATCATAATGATTTATCTAATCTCCAGTAACTTTTTGAGTAGCTGTGTAGGTTATAGAAGCCTCAAGAGAAGTAAGGCAGTTAACTTCATTGAAACTTTGTGGAGTTTGAACATATGAGTTATTTATGCTCTTTTGGAAGTCTAATTGGTAGGACTGCTTGTTATTTTTCTGCTTTTAGAAGAGCAAAGTAGCACTGGTAAGTTTTAAGTATTTGTGTCTGTGTGTGTATATGTATTGCCTGCACCTCTTGGGGCCTGTTGCTGCTCTGGCTGCTGTGCTGCAACAAAGAAACTTCTTAATAATGTTAATTCCATGTTTGGATCGGAAATAATATTTTTTGTTTCCAAACAAGAGCGAACTCCTTCCTGCGTTTCCTTGTGGTCCTCTTGTAGCATTACGGGCTCCTTTGTTCTCTTCTGCTCTCACTAGGGAGCTACCCCAGTTTCAGCAGCAAGGCAGATGCTTGCCAAGCCACCTCCTCTTGAGCTGAGCTCCAGAACTACAGACCAACCTTGAGTGGGAAATTAGGGAGCTGCTGCATGACAGCAGGCAAAGTCAGAGCAAGCAGCAGAGGCGGAAATGAACTTTTTAAGGCTGTGTTTAAAATAAACTGCTATTTGAATGTGACAACGGATAGGATGCATCCAAAGAAAAAGCAATTTAAATTTTTTCATAGTTATTTACACTGATTTTGGCTTTAGCAGGAGATCTTCCTCATCTTTCAGAGGTTATCTGGTGACAATATTGTTGACTTTTATGAGTAATATAATTAGGCTAGGGAAAAAGCAGTACTGGTATCTTAAACATGCATTATTTTTCAGCTTTTTTTGTTTTAACAGTAGATCCTCTCCTCTCACATCAACTTTTCCTGCTGCTTTTCCAGTGCTTCAGAGGCGCTCGTAGTCACTGCTGTCAGCAGCAGCAGCCAGGAGAGCGATGACTCCTGCCTGCAAAGGGCTGCAGCAGGGCCTTTGATCACAGTCTGGAGGGCATAAGGAAAACATTGAGAAAAAGTCTCTAAACAACCACTTGAAAGAGGATGCTGGCAATAAAAGGGAGATGGGACATGAGGAACTGGAAGAATGTCTCTTTAGAAAGAGTGGAGCTCAACCAACTCTGAGTCTTTCTGTTTAACCTGGCTGCAATGAAATTCTCATCTGCAGGTTTTCCTTCTGGTTACAAGGATGAGATTAGAAAGTAATCACTGTGTGAATGTGCATGCAGGAGTTTTTTTTTTTTAGGGAGAAATAGAAAGGGATCCAATCTATGTTTTTTTATTTCCATGGGGTTTTCTTTGTTAAGAAATTTAGGGAAATAATAAAATACTGTAGACATTCAGTGTCATTGTGCTCTATGCCTTCAGGTAACCCTTAGATAATTCTGCAAGTCTAATCTACTCTTTTTTAGGCTTTATACATTCTCACATTTTTGTTCTTAGGAGATGTCCTTTCTTATTGAAAATAAATATTGTTCATAATTATTTATGTGCACTTTTGTATCTAATTGAAAAGATTAAAACTTGCATGTAAATAAAGTGAAAATGTTTTACTTTTTTCCCTATAATTTTTGCTAGGCTTACGGGAGGCAAATATTTGTATCTGACACATATACCAGTACAAGAAACAGTCAGAAAAATTCAAGTGATGACAGACAGCAATTATTTCACCTCTTGAAGAGAAAAGCCTCTGATTGGTTGATATCTCAGAATAAAACTTGGAACAACACACAAGATTTAAAGTAAAGCAAAATTCTTTGTACTTCTCTGGAAGTATTTGACCAGATTTAGTTATCTTATGTGATGACTTCTTGGGTGGCTGTGGTTCTCTCTCTCTGTGTCTGTAACCATATCTGGGGTTATGTTATTTATATATTTTTAAAAATATGATTAATATCATTACAACAGAATTCAGGAAAAATCGCTGATGCAATTGTTAAATATATGTTTAGAGAGAGACATAATCTAAAAAGACTAAAGGTCTTTCTCTAGCCACTCTTGAAGTATTCTCAAATTTCAGAAAGTACTTCATGACTGGATTGGTATCCGGTTCATGTTGTTAATGACCCAATCAGAATATAGGTGTCAGCCATTCATGTTTACATGCTTCTGATTTGGTGTCATGAAAACTGTCCCTTAGAAAAGGTGGGAGGAAGAGGGTGGTGAGAATAGCAGCATCAGTTCAATTGTGTGCATCAGTTGTAGCAGCTTCTTCTAGTCTATGCCAACAGGCCCCCTCCACACCAGCCGCTACTTATCTTCAGGAAAAGGAAAAATGGATGAAATGGATGAAAAAGGATGGCATGAGCTTTCATTCTTACCATAAATCTTGTAAAAATGCTCCCTAGCAATGACATAGCCTTTTCAGTTGCACTTTGAAATTATTCTGAATGGGTCACCAATTGTCTGTATTTTTCCACAGTTAAAAGCTGTAGTTTGAGATCTCAGTCATTCTTTCACTGGTAGTAATAACATTTCTGATAGTAAAGGCAATACATTTTATTAGGTCAGCCTGATTTAGCAAGTATTTAAGAACATAAATTTTAGTCTCTTCCAACAGTTTTTTTTAAAGCTAAAGGACCACTTTTAAACAACTCACTGAACTGGGATTTTGGATGTTTTACTTTCCAGCTGTTTAGTAATCTCACATACAAAATTTTAGCAATTTCTATGACCCACAAGGACATGCAATTATTCTGCTATTTTCTGAGAGAGAGTACTCTGAAAATATATTAAACAATGCAAACATAATACAAAAGAAAAAAAAATTCCCATTTTATTTTGTCTTATCTGATGCTAGCTTGCCAGCAGGCTAAGCATGTAGCAAAAAATTAGGTCATATGAAGTAAATGCATATTTAAATTAAAAACATTTAAAAAATTGTATGTCAGGGTCTAAGTGTTTGAAATCTCTCCAAATTTGAATTCTCAAGACCTCTCTGAATTAAGTTCTCATCATGAATCCCTGGGGATGGTGAGTATTTTATTATTAATGATTTTCAGGCATTTTTGGGTCATTTGTTGCCCTGTGAAAAAGCTCTTGGATGCTGAATATCTCAGGACAGCAGAATTGCAACTGATTCCTTGGAAGACACCCCAGTATTATCTATATTGATAACAGGATTCACTCTACTGTCACAAGAAAGGAGAATTTTTTATACTTTTAAGTTTGAATTGTTACCAAAAACCCCACATTTGAGAACACTGGGAGGTAGTGCCAATTACTGAATAAAATTCCACCTTGCATCATCTGCATGTTCAAGTATGCTACATATTTCAGTTTTCTGAGTGAAATTGTCTGGGCCAGACTCTGAGTCTGACAGGTGATATAAATGTTGCTGAGCCCTTTTTTTGAGTATCTTTTGAGGACTGGTCATTTATATTTGTCTGTCTTTTAGCACAGACCTTTGGCTCACTGAAGTGCATCAGTGGTATTTGCTTTGTTCTATCAGTGTACCTGAATTACTGTAACTTTGTGCCTGCAGTCTCCAGTAGTGGGTTTCTTATCTGTTGTGTTTTAACCATGCATTTGTTATAAGGATATAAATATTTTTAAGTTATTAAGCTTCAAATTTGAAAATCATTTGTATATAAATGTAAGTAGACATAAAAGATTGCATTATAAAATTAATAAAACAGAAGCAAAATATATTAACTTTCTGCAGTGGGCTTATGCCTCATCAGTGCAATTCCTGAGGCTCACTGAAACTGCAGTGACTTTTTACTTGCATTAGGTGAAGAAAGTTTACCAGCAAAGTAAAGGAGATGAAGCCAGAACTCATCCTGTTCTGTACCAATATTTTTTAGTAAAAGCCTGGTTTTAGCTGTAATTTGGATAAAACTTATCTTTCCTTTTCTGTGATTTGCTTTGAATAGACTGCAGATAATGTAACTCAATCCATGCCACTGCATGGGGAAAATTCTTCCTGGATTCTTTTTTGTCCTTCAGCAATTAATCACGTTTCAAATTAATGCAAATTTAACAGGACTATTCATTTACAGATTTATGGGTTGAGGAGTGTTTGAGTTAGAGGTGTCACACCTCGACAGAGGAGTTTTTAAGGAATTTTATTAAACAAATACTAGGAGAAATGGAAAGCAAGGCCGCTTTCTTCTTGGGTACTTACACACCTAAGCATGTGACAAAAGGTGAAAAATGAGAAATTTGGGAAGTGAGTGTTTTCTTGTCTTTCTTGTTCATTTAGGTAGTGTTTTTTTGATTGTTTAAGAAATATCTAGTCTATATCTATCTATTGACATATACTTATATTCAATACAAAAACTGAAATGCACGTATGAAGGCAAGAGCTGTTATTTTGATGTAAGTGCCTTGTGTCATTAGTCCTATTACAGGTTGTGTCTACTAATAAAATTAAGGTTGGTTGTTTTGGTTTATTTTTTTTTTGGTGGGGTGATAGGTATATGGAAATTTCAACAATTTTACTTACCTCTTTTCACTGCATTTGGTAATTATACATCTCAGTATCAGCAGAAATTGAAAAAAATCTTTGTTTAATTAACTAACTGTATGCTTTTGCTCTGAAAACAGTCCAAAATCTGCATTGAAAAAAAAAAGACAAAACCAAACCCCAGTGTTTTATGTTTATGGAATTCCTAATAAATATTCTTAGAGACCTAGAAAAGAATGCAAGCAGTCAGTTTCTGCGGCTAAAGTAGTTCAGAGAATCTCAGCTTTATTCCATGTTTAATAATAAATATCAAAAAAGTTTATTCCCCCTCAAGAACATTATGATATAGCACTCATTAATTTTGAGTAAGGAGGAGCAAGTAGCAGTAATATCAGTTCCAGATGTTAAAATAACTGAAGCTTAAGATATGGGTGATGCACAACTGTTGTCACTTGGCTCTCCTGGGACTGCATGGGCGCCCTTTGGGATGGCTTCTAGCCTTTTGTTTAGGTGTCTCATCTGGGCACTGCCTCACCAAAATTTTACATGGCTTTTCCAGGAGGGTGATCCTCTTCCATCCAGCCTGGCATAACCACCTGCATTGCCTGGGCAGCTTTTGGTGACCTGCATCTCTGGAGACATGGAATGGAAAATCCTGCCTGCTTGCCTTGGGTGTTTGCCTTGGCATGGCAATTGTGTTAAGGAGAACAAACACCTCAGAGGAGAGACCTAGACATGAATGCCAGCCTGCTCATCTTGTGTGAGCATCTCAGCTGAGGGAGAGAGACAAGGTGTAAGCAATATCCACTCTTGGAGTTGGAGTCACTCTGCAGCTAAGAACTCAATAGTCATGGAACAAATAAAGGTGGAGCAGGCTTGAAGGGAGGGATTGGAGTGTTATCTGTCCAGTCCCTGTTTCCAAGACAGTTCTTGCTTTTATAAAAATGCTTATCCAGTAGTTGAAATGTGTATGTGTAGTGTAAAATGAATACATGTACTTCCACTATTTCTGCCACCACTGCAGTGTTGGACACATCTTGGTTTTTCAGTGTTTTCAATGGATCTAAGCTGTTTGCTGGAGCCTACATGTCTTGGAGCACAGCTGATCAGTAGCTGCCTGTCTACTATAAGCATACATCTGGGTAATTGAGGTTACTGCACAGGGAACTTTTCCTGGAAACATTAAGTAAGGAGTCACCTACTGGATTTTAGTACCTAGGAGATTAGGTAGCTCAGAATAATGAGTGAATTAGTCTGTTGTACAGTTTGAGTAGGTTTTTAATTTTACCTTTATATTTTATTTTTTTGGCACTTTCTCTTTTGCTCTGTCTGAGCTAGATTTTGTTTATGGAGATGTGGTTTGCAAGATTTTTGTCCATCTCCAAACAAAGAGAGGCCAGATCAGAGATGGTGGTCGAGTTTTGTTCAATTAATTTAACTTTTATTATTTTTTATTTTTATAGTAACCTAGGACTAGAAAGCTTAAAAGAGGAATGTATTTTTAGGAAACAATTTCAGTTCAGTTGAAGTGAGAAATTAGCACACAAGAATAGTGATAGATAGGGAAAAAGGGAAAAAGGATAAAAAGTGGCAGAGGTAGAATAGGGGAGTGGTTTCAAATAATAAGGGATTAATAAAGTTAGTCTCACAAAAATTAGGCAATTTGAAGCACAATGATAGCTAAATTACTACAGAACATGATTGTAAGAAGAAGGTTAACTTGCCTCTGTTTTAATACCTTAGTTAAAGAAAATAAAGTTGTAAATATCCAGTAGGATTATTGCCTCTTTAAAACTCACTTAGTATGTGCAATAAAAACCAAATGTATAGATAGGTTTCCTCACACTGGCTTTCCAGGTAAAATTAATAGTGTAAACACTATTGGATGTTAGAGAAAACCAGGTTTGCCATATGCAATCTTATGAGTCAGTGTCTGGAGTCTACAATGATGTTTAAGTTGTGATTTCTTAAATATTATCCTATCCTCCTTTGGATATTGTTGGACTAGTGATCAGACACATGTGTCAGAAGAACCTTTCAAGGATGATATAAGTAGGATAATTTACTGGTAGAAGAGGGTACAATTGAATTGTGTTTAACAAATATTGTAGTACTTCAAAATGCAAAAAAAATAGTAAACCAGAAAATAAAAAAAGTCCACTCCACAAACTGTAAACCAGAGTTTGGTAAACAAGACAATTAAGTTAATATTCTGAATTTCTATATTGATGCTTTCAAAAATAGCATCTAGTGAGTCAATCTTTGTACAGACTCTTATGGTACTAAAGGTCATTCATTAAGAGTAAACCTCCTGCTTCTGCATTTCAAAAAGTCAAAGAATTAAGTTATTTGTTTTAGGACAGGGATATTTTTAACTTCACAGGACAGGAGCTCCTAACTTTGTTGACAGGCTACAAAAGATGCATCAGCAGTATCAGAGCATTATAACTGAACAGATGAACTGGATGGAAATATGGTTCCTGTCCCAGCAGAACAGCAATAGCGTGGGAGCATCCTGCTTTGCTGGTCCTGATACAGACTTTTTTCTTTGGGTACCCTAAATTATATCCACCATTATTTATTCTTCAGATCTATTAGATTATTTAAATTTAAATTATGAAGGGAATTCCTCAGCAAATAATGTTCTCCAATTCAGAACTACATTGAAAATAATAAAATGCCTATGTAAAAACAGCCTCAGAAAAAAATACCAGCTGTATGGGAATAGAGAATCAGTTGAATTTATTTCCCTAAACACAGTATACTTTGTGGATATTTCTTCCAAGTACAACCAACTTGAAAGGAAGAGAAACTTTATTCATGGAATGTAGGTCAGTCAGCAGTACAAACTCCTTTTTCTTCCTCCTCAAAGGCCCCATATTTGACAGTCTGTATGTAATAAATAAATAATGATTGCATGTGGACAAAACAGGCTAAACAAGTTAAGAAAACTGGGGGAAAGCCATCTAGATAGGAGTGCTTCTGATCCACTTGGAGGTGGCCCCCAGAGCCTCTGCTGCAATAATAATAGCTACTGGTCAGCACATCTACAGCATCTTCCCTGCCCTCCCAGGCCTGCAAGCAGCCATCTCCCATGGCCCAGCTGTGTTGGGCCTTGGCTCAGGGCAGGAGCCTTTCTCCCCCAAGTTGACTTCTGAGGTGAGTGCCCAGGGACAGCCACCTACCAGGGCTGGGAGACTGGCCTGGCGTGCTCATCTCTGATTTCCCTCTTGTGCCTCCATCTCTGCAAAGTAACAACTTAATGAGGCAAGTCAAAGTATTTGAAGATGGCAGTGATGTGATCCAAGAAAGGGGAGAAGATGTGCTGCTGCACATTTCTTGATGAGGAGTTTCCATAGTGAGGGAGGGAGGAGGGCTAGGAAGATAAAGGCTGCAAGAACATGGAGCAAAGTGTGAATGAAGTGTGCATGAAAAAGGACTACTAGGTTGTGTTAGTAGCATAATACAGCTGGCTAAACTATTTAGTGTTTCTCACAAAGTACTTCTTTGCCACAATGTGCTTTTTCATGTTCTCCATGATGGGTAACTCCACCCCATTAAATTTTATTCGAGTGACAAAGAGTCTGTTTGCTGTTTAGGAAAAATGTTGCACCCAAAAGGGCAATTTTCCAAAAGGACATTTTTTTTCCGTTTAAAAATACTCTTCTCTCGTCCTGTTTGCATGTCATTGCATTCAAACTCAATGATTTATAACAATGAATAGATATTACTACTCTGTGAAGTGTGTTTTAGAAAAGGCACCACATAAATGGACATATGTATTTATATATATATATACACACACATACTGTACTGTAAACTTGAACTTACTCTGGAGTAACTTCTGCACTTAATTCTGTACTTAATCTAGCTGGACAAAAGCTACTGTTAATGGTTCTGTGTAGCACACTATGCCTTTTCTGACAGGATATTTATGTGATGAACTAAGATAAGCCTCTAGAACCGCTCTGCTTCCTTGTAGCAGGTCAGGGCAATGTCTGTGAGCTGGTGGACAGCAAGCAAATGAGAAAATTTATTAAACTCTCATGGATCTGTAGAGTGACAACTATGTCCTTGCTAGCCCATCTCCTACACAACTGCCTATTTCTTCTGATGAATCATGACAATATAAAAGGCAGAATTTTAGACTAGAAAGATGTTAATGTGTTGATATCTTCCACTGAGAGATTTGGTGATAAAATTCAAACCTACTTCTACTCATTACTCTCCTAACTGCAGGTGTGTTATGGCTGGGTTGTTCCCTGCTCTTTCATTCTTTCTTTTTTACCCTGAAAATTATGTATAAACATAAAAAAAACCCCTACCTGTTCTGGCCCTAGTCTGCATTCATGTGTATAGCGGTGGATCTGTTCTACTCAAGAGAGGTAAGCTTCCAATCCAGAATAAGATGATGGAGAAAAAAAGACCTTTATTTATTTACATTTCAGTAAAGCTTCTGAAAAACCCCTAAGTACATTTGTAAGTGCAAGACTGCGATGCCCAGGTGTTATTTTGCGCAATGTCCAACATTGAAGGAAATATCTATTAGAAATTCACTTTTTTTTTTCATGTGCAACTATAATCATAGATTACAATCTATGATCCTAAATAAGTAAGTATGATACAACCCTTTAAAAGTTATGACATTAATTGTAACAACTCCAGTCTCAGCCCATCTAAAATGTTTGATGCAAGTTGTGGATCAGATTAAAGAAATGAAAGAAATGGGTGCTTTCTTTCTAGCGCTGAGTGTACATGAAACAATTGCTGTGTTCCCTCACATGCCAGGCAAGGCTTTACAAGTTCTTGTAGACCATAAGCAAATGGATATGTGGCTGAGATGGTGCCTTGGGGCTAAATAGTCATGAAATGATAAATCTGAATAAGTAACAAAGCAGCTTGTCAAATACAGGGCACATTGTTAGATGTTGATGCTTGTAGGCTGGGACGGATGGGTTGCCTCAGGAATGATAAAAATGATATTTACACAAAAACATGTTAAGTTGTGTAAAATTACTACATATTTCAAAGCAGGAAGTTGTACTAATGCAACTTTAGGGTTATACTGTTAAAAATCATAACAATTCAAGGAATATTGAAGTTTAGTGTCCCATGGCAAAATTGGTTCAGGTTCCCTGTGTGCCTGCTTTATGGTCCTGTGTTGCATTCCGTCGTACAAATATCAGCCTAACCTACCCTGCAGCAGGCAATGCGCAAGAGGCAAAGCAGAGGTGTAAAATTACCCAAGAGCTCAGCAGAGATAATGCTGCTTTAGCAACCTTCTTTTATGTTTTTTGGCATAGCAATTAAACCATAAATGTTCTGCAACTACATTAGCTCAGTTTTTACTTGTCTAATACCCTACCATGCCTGTTCTAAAGCAAAAGAAAACAGTTGCTTCTTTCAGGAGGAAGAAAATCCTTTTTGCTGACTAACAAGTGGTTGTCTCTGGGCAGTGCTGAACTGTTGCTGTTCCACAGTTACTGGTGGTACTGTTCTGCCCATTCCATTGGAGGGGTTCCACTCCAGATTCGTCTGATGATCAGTTCCCTTGGCACATGCACTATAACTATGGGGTACTTCCTCATTTTAGGGTTCTAGACTTGTATTATTTTGCAATTACCTCCCTTTTTGTGATGACAGAGGTTGAAGCAGAACTTGTGTCTGCCTCTGGCTTTGCTTTCCAGGCTGGTAAAAGCAATGCAGTTTAAGTCCTGGGCTTCCTTTGCAGCTCGCCACCCTTGTGGCATGGCAGTGTTTGACTTCTATTGCTGAAGTTTCATGGACAGAAGCCAGGCTTCAACTGAGTCATATACTCAAGAGCTTCCAAACTGGAGGAGCCTCTGTTCTGGTCTTCGAAGTGTCAAAATGTCACTCTCCTACCGACTCTGTGTAGAATTCTCTATCATACTTTAATCTCCCTCTGTCTCTTGTGTACTCTTACCAGCTTCTGTGCCTTCATTTATTTTGTGCCCCAAAGCTACCATTTCTCCCTCTGAAATGTTTCTGTCCATTTGTTGTTTTTTTGGAAATAATTTGACCGTTTAAATCAGATATTTCAAGTCCTGTTAGGACCTCTAGAAACCTTCATTTGTCTTTCTGCATTTTGTATGATGGAGCAAAGGGCCTTTGGGGAGTTTATGCTCTGTGGGCAAAGTGCAGGTTGTAGGTGATATGCAAGTAATCTTCTCTGTACTTTCTATGTCAACAAACACTTCCAGCTTCTATGAAGCTTCCCTAAAAATTCTTTGTATCGCTAAGACTTCTATCTTTCTTGAGCTGTAGAAACTGTACTTGAACTATGTATTAAAAAACAAAACCAGTTTGGTTCCAATTCTTGGAACAGGTGTTGGTGGCTGTTTGCTATGCTTAGAGGTGGAGGAGTTTTTGCTTCTGTCTCAAGTTTTTCAGAAGCAGTCTATAAATGTTTCATTTTCTGTTCAGGTGTTCTACCTCTAACATAAATGTTGAGTGTCTAAATGTAAGTGTTCAGGGCGTGAGTGGGTGGTGGGGGTGTCTGGATTGCTTTTGGCAGGAAGAGGAATGAGGGTTACATACCAGGAAGATTTCTGCTGAGATAAAACATTGGGTGGGTAGGTATGTTAAAACCGGTTATGCACCTTTGATTAAAGAATAATTGTTTTTGACCAGACAGCTCTAAGTAAGTACTCTTGGATGATGAGAGAGGCAATCCTACACCAACCTCTTTTTTTTCTCCCTGCAAGGTTACTTTGATTCTGGACAATGACCTCATGCCCAACCAGCCAAACAGGCAAGGGCGACAGCATGGGGGCAAGTGGATGGCAGCAAGGAATAATTTACTTCTTTCTTGGGACAAACATGTTGTGTCTTTATTTAGTTTTGATGCTTACTTTTACCTGCATGGGGCAAAATTGTAGATACACTAATTCAGATACCTGGGTAAAATTGAAGGTTTAATTTTCATCTACAGGAGCAAAAAGAAGGTAATGTTTAATTTTTCTAGAGACTCAATTTTTAGAAAATTGCATACAATATTACGTAGTGAGAAGCAAATTATTCTACACTATGCCCATTTTCTGAATATGTGCACAGGTCTATAGCATGCCATGGAATTAAGTACTAATTTCATCAGTCATTCTCTGTGACCTGTGGCTGAGATTAATATGACAAATTTCAAACTTCTATTTCATCCAAGGCATCTTCAACTAAGGTGGAGCAGTCAGTGAACATGTAGAGAAGAAATATGATTACTTGTCGTCGTCTCATTGGTTAATAGATTACTCTGGAATGTTGATAGATTGAAGATGACTTTTCTCTGGGTTCTGTTTGGAAAGAGACAAAGTGCTGTGGTTGATGACAAAGTTCTGCAGACTGTCATACCTGTCTGTTACAAGTCTTTATTCAGGTTTTTATGCCTGATTGCTTAGGAGATAAATCTTATCTCACACGAAAAGATATATTTCCCCACTTAAGGCAGTTCTGGCCTTTAATAACAAAATTTTCCCTCTTATGCTGAGATTTATTCAGTGCCATTTCTTTATCCTGGTCTTTGTGTTGGGCATGTGGGTTCTGCTTGACGATGTACATAACAGTCTCATGAAAAGTATAAGGGTAATATTTGGAACTTGCTCTGGTTCCTTACCTTTTGACAATGCACAGTTGGGTTTTTTTTCACTAAGTCCAAACATGGTGTTTTGCCAGAATCAGTGAAGATTGTTGACCTTCTGCCTGTGATTACTGTGGAGAAACACTTCTGTGGAGTTTTTCTCCATTACTAAGTATTATGCAGTTGTGGTTTCAGTCAAAAGTGTAGTTTGTACCTGAAAAACTGTGAATGATGAGAGCTCTCTGGTCTACTCGAAGACTGCACTTTCCCTCCAACTTGTGGTGTTACTGACACTGGGATGGTAGGAAAACTGCTACTTTTCAATGAGTAGTATGTCACTCTTCATCCAGTGAACTCACTGACTGCTCTTTCTTGCTTGATACTTGGGAGAAGCATTAAGTGACTCTAATTATAGTAGCAGGAGGCGATAGCCTCTTTCTTGTTAAGTTTCATTTCACAGAGCTCTAGAGCATGCTGCTATTTAGTGCCACACAATGACCAGAGGTGCTCTTAAGGTCTGGCAAGAAGCAGCTGGTAGTTGTGGGGTTGTCTTTGCTAAGAAGAAAGTACTGCTCAGCCTTGAAGGAATTCCCGCATTCAGAGTTTGACCTTATGAGATGACAAGCTGCAGGGGAAGCTCATTAATAAACTTGATGAGATGAAAAGTGAGTGCAAGGTTTCTGGAAGACCTCTTTCTGTGCAGTTGTCTTCAAACACAACATGGAGGTGTTATCATTATTGGCCACCCACGCCACTTCTCTCCCCTGAAAGTCCAGAAATATAAATAAACACAACAGGAGTCACCTCAAATTGGTATCCAGATGTTCTGGGTGCAAATGGCAGATGCAGCTGTTGAAATGCAGGGAAGCCTGCAGGGGGGAAGCCAGAAATTAGGATAGCTGATGATAAGATGATCATCTGCCATTTATGTCTAGGTTTTGTTATCTAATAGGGGAATGCAGAGGAGGGTGGTTTATCTTAAATGTCACTTCATGAACACAGTCATTAAAGTGCTTACACTGGAAGTGAGATTTTGGCAAAATGCTTTTCTTTTCCAGAGAGAATTTCAACCCTACTCTAAATTAAGTGCTTTAGGAATTAAGTGATTAAGGCGCTTGGAAATCAGTGAAAGAGTCTTTCTATGCCGTTCTCTGTTGCCAGGACTGCTTCTGTATTTTAAATTTAAATAATTATCAGAGTATAAGTCCATTCCTTTATCTCACTTCAAGTTCTCACTCCAGCCTGTATAATCCAGACAAGACACAACGTGAGGGGTTTGTAAAATAAGCTAGAAATGTTCGTGTACACTATCCATCTCGACATTAATGCTATTCATATTCCTATTGTATTGGTGGTTCTGACACATATGAGTGTTTCTCACAGCTGTGCTGTTCCATTTCATTTTGTCTGAGAAATAATGAAGGTAAGCACGAGAGTGATGCTGTCCTTAGTGGGCAGGTTTGGAACCCTTGGAAATGATGAGTTGTCCTTGGGGCTAGTGCAAGCACATTTGATTGCTTGGAGGCACAGGTCCTCCCAGCCTGGGCAGCACTTCCAGGATTTATCTCTAAAAGCCAGATGAGCTCGGTTAGGAGAAGCACTAAGTTTTGAGCGACCTTGCAGACTAGTATAAAAGGCTTTTGATATTTTATGTGCCTAGGTTAGCAGATGGCAGATGCAATGCAGTACACATCAATGTAGAATAAATAATGAATCTTAGAGGAAAGAATAAGGGGAGACATCTGCTGAATTGAAACAGGATGTATCATATTGACCGAGAGAAGAAGAGCAAGCTACCATGGAGAAATTCTCAGAATGGGCAATACAAAGAGCAAAAAACACCCTTACGGCAAATTTTTTGATCTATTTTTTTTGTTAGAACACAGTGTGTTTATTTAGGAGTGTATGATTTTGCTGTGCAGGAATACTTATTTGTTTATTGGTTTAAAGAACTTCTCCCCACTTGAACACTGAATTGTAGGACACTCAGAGCCATTCCATGTTGCATTACCCACCAAGGGTGCATTTTTCTGAGAAATGTGCCATTAATTCAACAGAGAGGGAGCTTCCCATCTGCATTAATGTACTGAAAGTGTGATGGTGCAGAGTCTTAATAAATACAAAGCTTCATGTTTAGGGGCAGGATCTAGTTGCTCATTCTGCTGAATTCTTGTGGCTGCACCCAGAAATGAGCCAATTTCTGGCAATGCTGCCTCAAAGTAACCAGTAAGGGGTTTACTATAAGCAACCAAATTGTTTGAGCTTTTGGTTTGGTGAAAATTACTTTCTAGGGGAACTATCTTCTGGTTTATCCTAGCATTGTTATGTATGTGTTAGTGAATTAAATTATTTATAGAATGGGAAATTATTTATAGAATGGGAAATAAGATGGCATTGATATTGTTGACAGGTTCCATCTCTGTTTCCTTCCTAGTACTGAGTTTAAATATCAGTGCTGTAACTGACCCTATGTAAGATAGGTCAAAAAAGGTCAATTCCCATCTTGAAAATCCTATGATCTAATAGTAGAAATACTGGTAAAACCTTTTTTATTTTTGAGTTTTAATTTGTCTTGGCTTTGTTTTATGAATGTTAAATCAAAGAATTTTTATATAATGTTAGTTAGCATTAAGCTTGTACATTAGCCAGGAGAAGATCCATATAAAGTCATAAGCATTACACAACCATATATTGCTATACAAATTTTAGTGGTCATGTAATATTTAAAGAATGTTATTTTCTTTTGTTTTCTATTTTAATGTTTGTCAGAAAAGCACAGTCAATATTTTTATCCCTTGTATCCAGATACTGTGCTTATTAATATTTCAGAATAAATGGTCCTACAACCAGTGAGACTGTGATACACATATCATGTATGTTATAAAAATAGACTGACAGGGATTCTGAGATTGCTATCTCAGTTTTCCCATAACAAAAAAATAACTAATAACGTGACCTTTACATTAGAATACCACTAATTATTGCAGTTCAAATACTTGGATGCTGATGGACAAGTACCAGAGGAGGGAAGGGAGATTTCCTGGACTATTAGGTACAATGTGTTGCAGTGCAAGAGAGCAGCAACCCTGTGGAAGGGTCTGCACAGATTTCACTTTGTGATGTGTTGCCTTGATGACAGGATCAAGTACCTACAAAACTGAGTGGTGTTCAGATGATCTCAATAAGTCAAATGAAAATGTGAAGTTGTCTGAAGAACTAAAGGTACCAAATTCTTCTTAAGATAGAGCTGCTGTCAGCAGCAGCCTTTAAAAGTGCTTGGTTTGGGTTCTTTCCCATCTGGAGCTTAAAATAAAATCAGTAGTTTTTCTTCAAAGAAATAAAATGCATCTCAACACCACAACAGTAAGAGAAATTTATATCTCTCTAGTTTGTTACCCTGGGACAGGACAATGAGCAGACATAGGTGTTCTGCATATATGTTCATACCCCTTTTTACCCGTGTTTTTTTCCTGCTATCAGGTTTGTTTCTGCCTGGTTCACTTCTGCCGAGACAGAAGGTGGATGTTGTAAGACTCATCTCTCTTCTTTCTTGAAAGCTTAATGTGAATTAATTTCTTCATTTGGTCTACCAATGAAAGAAGTAACTCTAGCTGCAAAGATATTCACTCTTATCTTGGTAATTTTATGAGCCACTTGCAACTGTATCTAATTCAATATACTTAAAAAAATAAGAACAAGATATGAAAAAAGAAAAAGAGGAATATTATTTTTAAAATGAAAAAAATTAAAACAAATAAAAATTACTGGAGAACTTGCTGAATTGGCCTGCCATGTTTGCTTGTCTGTAAAGTTCCACTTAAATAAAGACTAACCAGCAGGGATACTAATGTCTGAGATGTCATCCATAATGAACATAGATAAGCATTTGATTTAACATTCAAGGAAAGCGGGAACTTTATGATGCTGGGACGAGAAAAAATTAGAACTGGAGAATTATAACAATTGGACAATGCCAAACTACATGGATAGGAATTGGATACTGAGAGTTAAAAATAGTAAGCTTCTGTGTATTAGGAATATTATAATGATTCATAAATATTCTGACAGCAATACTAACGGCAGTAAAGATTCTGCTGAGAGTTATGAACTTTTCCCTGGAGAACAGGATTTGAAACTCTTTTACAATATCTTAAAAGGGGTCACTATAGACCCAAAAAATGAGTTTCCACCAAATGTTATTCTATTTTGAACTATTTGTGAATTATTGGCACCAGTGATCTAACAGTTATGCCATCTTTCTTTCCTTATTTACATTTTCTGGCTGATGTAAAATCTCAGCAGTTATTGTATATTATTTGGCCTTCTTTGGTGCTTTATATTTTTCCATATTTATCCAAGTCATTGAGAAAAATATTTAAATTGGCATTACAGAATATTCCTGTAAAACAAAAATATTTGCTAATTGAACGTAGAGGAGAGTGACCAAGACAAGACAGCTGTGTTAAAATATCCCTCCTGATGTGCAAAACATGCACATTACATATTTTAAACATGATTTTACTTGGGTCATTCTCTTTGAGATGTGTGTATAAATAAGTTAGTTGAAGACTGAGTTGCCTTTGACAAGATCTGCATGTGTATGTGTACAAAGTGTATTTTATAAATGTATTAGTGCATGGCAGCAAATGAGATAAATAGCACCAGAGATATATAGGTGTGTTTATATGGCTTTGGCAACTGAAGTAGCAAGGTTTAGGCCACCAGTCTCATATTCCACATTCCAGATCTCAGAAAGTCTTCAAAGAGCTGCTAATTATAAAACAAGCCAAACCTCTGCTTGCTTTGATAGGTATTTGAGAAATGTCTATGCACTCCTTTTCCAGTGGAGAAGCCCTTTAAGTCCAGGTGCCTGAGCTGACACAACAGCTTGGCAGCACACCCAGGAATGGGGTTTGGGCTGCCCCAGCCTCTGGTGCCTGGGGCTGTGCTACCACACTGGGCATGGGCTGCCAGCACAGCCCTCCACAGCCATCAGGTGTACTGCAGCCACGATTTTTTGTTTTGTCAGCAGCTGTTTACTCCCAGTCACTGTCTTTTTCCAGGGATTCTCCCTTGCCCCATCATCTGTAGTAAATTCAAAAATTTCATTTATGCAATGGGAGGGAGGCCATGGCTGTCTCAATAAGTTGTGCTGTCCCTGTAACTGAAAAAAACCCTGATTGAATTCAATAAATCATATCAAAGTATTTCCATGTAGACATTTTTATCATATTTGTTTAAAGGCTCCAAATAATTTGTTAAATTGTAGATAGTGTAATTGAATCTGAATAAGAAGTTGGAGAGTTGCTATCAAAACACATGCCTCAGTAATAAGGTACCTACCTTATTTTATTGACACTTTTCTTAAGTCTACTGAATTAATGTTTATTTTAAGTTAGAAAAGCAAAATATTCAGCTATAGGTGAAAATATGTAGGTTTTTTTATTCTAGTGCTTTCATTTCCATGATGAACTTAAACAAGCTTATGCTGGTAGGTTTTACCTTATACTGTGAAGCTCCATGTCTCACAAGATCAGGTTGTTATTACACAAATTTTTATTGATTTTACTCCTTGGAATTTGAAAAGGGGAGAAAATTGGAGGAACATTAGGTAGAACCAGGAAGAATATTATTTTAGTGGCTGAAAACATTACACATAAGTGACTTTATTATTTTTATGTGTACCATGACATCTTGCCTATTCAACCACTGAAAGTCATATTAAATGAAAACTCAGTGAATGTGTGCAAAAACATTTGCAGTTATAGGGTACACAAAACAATCACATATTTAAAAAGTAGGTGTTTTAATGGATCCATCTTTGGGCAGGGGCTAAGGATCTGCTTCCATACAGCTACTAACCTTCTGTAAATCTTGACAGTTCCATTCTCCTGTTCCTTTTCCCATAATTTACAGTCAAATACAAAGGATAACATCTCTGGAACAGATAGTTAATCTTCAGCATTCAGAACTTGTCCAATATAAAACTCACCCTAGTCTTGACCAGAACTTTACTTCCATGTGGAAACACACATCCTTACTAACCCTATAGTAGGTCCTGAAGCTGGTTTAGGTTCAAGAGAGGAAATGCCTGGGTAAAGCTTGCTCTAGGAAGTTAGAGAATTATTGTAGGAAAGCTTTAAAGCCTGTAGTGCCTGGCAGCACAATTACTCATGTGTCAAATAATTAATTAATGTTCCTCTTTATTGCATTCTGTGCCCATATATAGAAACAACCCATACCACAGCCCAGGGATTTTAATGATGTTACGATAGAAGCGTCCTTGACTGTTTTACTCCAGGGTCCTTTCTAGGAGCTTGCCAGGGCTGGTAGAGCCTCCTGCTGCTTCAGTGTAAGCCCACAAAAGCTCTTTGGGAATTGAGGAACAGCTGGCTTGGGAATTCCCCTTCTTCCTTTGCTTGTTCCCTACCTTTGTTTTCCTAGCATTGAGCATAGACCAAACCCTACTGCCCGAGTCTGCCCTGTGTGGAGCCTGGTGTGTGATTAACCTGGGGGGCAAGGCACTGCCTGTGCAGACATGTGATGACAGTCCCACCTTCCAGAGCTCATGATCAAAATATATTCAATGCCTATTTAGGATATTGGTGTCTTCAGTCTGTTGCCTGAAATTTCTCAGTATAAAGCAAAATTAAATGAACCTGTACTGCAGATTTTAATGGTGCTGCACTAAAGGAAATCCATCATTTAAAAGACGCTTAAGATATATTTGAAGAGGATCAATTGTGGTTTATTGTGTTCTGAGTCGAATGAGAAATGGTCTTCAAATCAGCTTGGCTGTGTTTTGATTTTTTTTCCATGTGGATTATTAAAATTTTGGATTCTCATCGCAATACCAAGATAATGGTACAGTGCATTTGATCTTCTGTGTTTTGATTTTTCATTCTCTGCAGAGAGAATGCAGCCCATGCATCTGTAAGCACCCAGCTCAGCAGGAGCAGCCCCTGTCCCCTCCTGCTTAAGCCACAGAACAGCCCTGTAGTTGTGTCTTCCTGTTAAAACACACAGTAGATAATTTTGTTCTTTCAAATCCACTCTTTTGCTATCATTTACTCAAAACGATGGCAGGAGTGTTTACTTTCTAGTTAGAGCTGTATTGACTCAAAGATATTATTGATTTGTTTTGAAAGACCAAGTATTTCCTCTGATAACTGCTTCTTTCACTGTATTAGTTTTGGAAATGTTTGAAAATGTCTTCATTTTTGACTGCAGAAGATGGTGGGTCATAGTTATTTCTCGGTGTTACCTATTTAATTTCAGAATTCCCAGTAGGTTTCTGTCCTGCAGGATGTCAGGATATTTATTCCTTCAGCTGCCCTCTAAAATTCCTCTTTGACTTTGCTGGGAAGGCTTTGGGTTCATTTCCATCAGGATTTGAGGTAACACACATTCAGTGTCCTTTTCAGTGCTGCTGATGGAAACATTCACCTGGTAGAGGTTAGAAGCTTATTTTTAGAGACACAGGCCTGACCTAAAGGCAAAATATAGAAATCAGTGGAACTGAAAATTGACTTTGCTGCTTTTGTGAGTTACCTGCCTGTGCCACAATCCCTGTGTTACGCTGGTCTGCAGGGGGCCAGAGCATCAGGTCTGACTGGTGGGCTCATCACTTGCGGGGACAGTCGGTGTCACCGGAGAGCAGAGCTCAAGGATGGCATGAGAGGCAAATCTGCTTGAGAGCACGGAGCCCACACCTTGAATCTGTGAGTTGGCTTCTTGCCTGTCTGATAACTTAGGCCAGGATGGGCTGACCTTTGGAGGTATGTGAACTGCCTTCAGATTTTGGGGGTGCCCAGTTTGCCTTCTGGCACCTCCCCAGCACCAGCAGCTGCCCTCTTTTGCTTGTGTTCCCAGGGAGAGGTGGCAGGACAGAGTGGGGTGAGCCCTGAGCTGCCAGATGCTGATGTAAGCTTTTAACAGAACAGCACTCTGTGGCCTGAAGGCGATTACACTTCTATCAGAAACAGGATGTTTAAGAGTAATTCAGAACTCAAATGATTATTAGTAGTGTTGCAGTGAGATAGTGTTTGTGGGGAAAATCAGTGCTTTTCAAAGTTATCATAGCACTAAATGGAGGAGGAACGGCTGGCTTTACTGAGCAGCGCCTAGACTTTAGGCTTTTTTGTTCTTTCTTTTTATTTTTTATTTTTTAGATTGGTTGTGACCATCCTAAGTAGGTCAGTGTATATTTCAAACATTTCACAAAATGCTAGAGCTCTTAAAGCCTGATTAGGAGGGGTTATTAAATGCTTGCTTTCAGTGTTTGCTCCTTTGTTCAGTGCATCAGGTTTTAGTTCATGTTCTTTGTGTCTTAATATTGCTTTGTTGCTTGTGGAACAGACTGTAAATTATTTTTGCTAATGTTTTTTTAAAAGTCTAAATGGCTTGGAATTGTTTTTTGCTTTGCTTTTTTTGATGCAATGGCTTTTACTACTTGGCAACATATATACATTGAGTGAAGCTTTCTGTTGTTTCTCATTTCTGTTTCATAATACTTTAATACTTTTTTAAATGTCCATTAGGTATAATGATTTTGCTTTACTTATTCTCTATATTGGACTGCTGAGACTCTTATAATCTTTTTATTTCCCACTCATGGGTTCTGTTTTCCTTTTAGGGGATGGTTTGTCTTTAGAAGAATGTTTTTCATGTCTGATGCCTTTTTTTGCTCTCTTCCTCATACTGCCTTTTGGAGATGGAGAACAAGGGAGACCTATTAGACTGCTTTTGGGTTTGGGGATTGGTTTCATTTTTATTCTCTTGCTGTATTTTAATCATGCCTTTCTTATATGATATCTTCATAAAGTGGCCCGGCACAAAGACATGTTTTAGTGTTTTATCACTCAGGCTTTATTTTAGCTAACTTCCGTGTTCTTATGTAATTCCTCTCTTTAACAAGTAAAATGGGGATGGACTCTGTACATGGCGCCAGATATTTTCTTCAGTATTGTCTTGAACAGCAGCTACTACAGGTAGAGGGGAAAACCTGGGCTTGTCAAAGGAAGAGGAAATGCACTTTTCAAAGGGGAGGAGTATCAGAGGGAGAAACAAGTGGCAGTAGAAAATACCAAGTTCAGGCTACTTTGAAAAATACAGGATAATTTAGTCCTTGTGGGAAAGGACAGACAGAAAGAAGATAAACCAAAGGGGATGAGAAGAAGAGAAATTGATAAAGACACTATATCCATTACAAAGTGGGTGAACACAATATGAGAGCAATAGGAATAATATTCAGCCATCCCTATTACTACTGAAACATTCATAACTCTTTGATGCAAAGAGTAGGGCTCCCGCATAGTGGTAGTCTCTAATCTAAGTTTTACATAACATGCCTGCATACAACCTAATTAATATTTGTCATGAACGGAGGTGCAAAAGCTATTTAGTAGAAGAATCCTTAGTAAAGAGTTATGAACACTTGAATTTGCATCCCTGAGTGAAATGCTGTTGGTCTGACTCTAGAGCTGAAGGAACTCAGAGTCTTCTGGTGGTCTGAAAGTCTGTATAAGAAAAAAAAAAGAGTAACATATATACTTTCATAATATTTATACAGGTGTAAGAGTTTTACTTTACTTAAAAATTCCAGCAACTGCATATTATCCAGAAATATTTCCATCAGCCTTTTGAACAGGGAACTTAAGATCATGTGAATCTTAGCCCAAAGCCCATGCACATAACATATGTTGTATTGTGAATTGATAGGTCTGAACACCCGTTCCTTATTATTCACTTTATTTTTTCTTTCTGAAGAATATTTTCTTTGCTGCCTTAAAACTGATATGATAAGCAGATCAATCTGTATTCCTGAAAGATAGGACAGACATATATTGTAGCTGCAGATGTTATGAAAGTTTGACAAAAAACATCTCATAACTTCTGTAGTGTTCAAGGTCATAGAAAAAAAATTCTCACATATGGCAGGAACTTGGTATTAACTTGTGAGTCATAAAATAGAAGCTGTAAAACAAGTCTGTGAAATACAGTAGAAGAATATTAGTTATTTTCAACTGACAATTCGTTTTGTAGGTACTGAAGTAGACACAACTCTGTATCCTTTGTCATGCCTTTGGAGAGAGAAAGTGGATGGTCAGCACAGACTAATGTCTTTTTACGTGGAAAGGTTTTTATTCCATTAGTAGAGTAGCTTGTTGAAATAATAAAATATGTACTCTTCACCTCTTATTTTAATTTCCTGATGTATGATAGCTTGAACTGCTGTTGAGTAAAATTTGCAACAAATGTTCTTCCTTGTTCCCATTTGATATAGTTCACACTCCATTAACATCCTGATAGAGAGAAGGACGTTACTGCCTAACTTTTTATTTTCCTGTACCTCTGAGATGACTTTGGGATACCATACTGACACTGCAGAACATGACACAGATTTTAGATAATGTCAGAGCAGTCAGCATCACTGAATTCTGAAGTGATACTCAGACTCTACATAAATTTAATAATCATATCCTGAATTGTTTAATTTCTTTTCATTAGATTACAGCTGAATTATCCTATTGTGCACATATCTACTGAAGCACTCATACTGTGAATGCCACTCTCATTCTGGCAAATACCTTGGTTAAGCATATATGCAGGCCTTGTTACAAGAAAATTATTTCACATTGGAAAAAAACCTCACTTTTTCATGACATTGAGATATAAAGGTGTTTTTTGTAAAAACAGTATTTACTTTTTCTGTTTTTGGCTGATTAATGTAGTTAAATATTATCTATTTTTCAGATGAAACATTCTTTTCCATGTGTCTATAGTCATTTCTTCATCGCAGGTTATATAAAAGTGATGCTTGTGTTTGAAAAATTTCTCTTATATTGGTGGGACTGAACTAGACTCCGTAAGTCATCTGATGGAGGGGAGATACTGAATGCAAGATCAGTTTGAATACAAACAATTGTTAAAGAGATAAAGATCTTAAGACAGATATCAAAGGACCTGTCTGGGTGGAAAAGATAAGGTGGCATAGATCACTTTAATGAGTGTTTCAGCTGAAATTCAGAATTAAAGTGCCTAAAACTGGCACCAAGAAATGCTGAATGCTTTTCATTCTTTTTAACTGAAATGAAAATAGAACTCCTTTTGTTGTCTGACAGGGTTGTGTTTATCAATCTGAATACATGGCCTGTCAGAAACAATAAGTATTTGCAGATTCCTTTGAGGTCACTGGGAATTGAGGGATAAGCAACCTTTTAACTCTAGCCTGAGTGTCTGTGACAGAGTGCATGAGCCTTGGGGCAGGTGGTGCAAGGAAAGGGTTAACTAAACAACCGTCTATGGAGGGGCCACTTTTTCTTATCTGAGGATCTGTAGGGGAATTGGTTTGGATCTCTGAGTGTCTGTGACTCTCTCCAGTCTCTGTCAAGTGAAACAGAGGAAAGGGATTAAAATGAGGCTAGAAGAAACCTGGCTGTTAGTGGGAAGACTGAGATCAAGCAAACTCAGGGACAGTGGTGCCCACGTTTGGAAGATCTTATTTGACTTAGTCATTCAGTTGGCATCACTCTGTTACAATAAAAAGGGGCTTGGTATCTGCAGAAGTGTTCCACAGCATCACACTGGCCATCAGACTATTCCTTATTGCTTTGATTCTGTTGTGATTTTGGTACTCTAAGACCAGCTGTATGTGCTCAGAGGAGAACTGATGCTGCTGCAACCTACTACCCTTGTTCTGTTTTTCTAACTGACTTTGTCACAGAGGCTGCAGACCAGAACCAAACTTTCTCCTTATCACTGGTTTGATTCCAAAGCAACATGTAAAAAGTGTTTTTTGTCTGAAAAACAAGGCAAACCCCTTGGTGATGTACCTGTGCTATTACAATGTTTGAGTGTGAGTAATGTAAGCATATTTTGCACTGCAGTGTGACTTCTGCAATATCTCAGCAATAAAGTTATTGATAAGAACTGCTGGCTTCCAAGAAGATTGAGGGGAAAATAAGGAGGCTGTAAGTTATAGTTTGCTTTGTTAATAAATATTTTCATTTCAATTTTTCTTAAAACAATCCTTTCTAGAATTTGTATTTTGAATTCCTAATGTCATTTTACAACAAGCAACTCTTATTAGATTTGTGAGTCCTTAAAATCAGATACCAGTCTTTTTGGTAGACAAAACATGATGTATTTTTTGCCTGTTATTTAAGCTGGATTTGAAGTTGATATATTTGAAGACTGATCTGAGTCAACCCTAGTGTGAATAAATCAGGTTTTGATATGGGATCTGTGTCAGATGGTGCTCAAGATCTCCTAATTGTGTAAATCAGAAGCCTCAGAAGTCTCAGTTCATGCTAGCAGCCATGTGAAGAATTGCTGAGACTGTCTCAGCACTTCACGGGGCACTGTAGCCTTTGATGAACTGTTTTCTTGGCACCTTTCTAGATCTGCCCAGCATGAAGTGCTTTGTAGGGAGCAGAATTCCTGCATCTGTCTTCTTGATTGTGCTTTGGTTCCTCTTTGATTAGTTCAGAAAACCAAGATTTTGCAAACTTATGGTGTCTTGACTTGTATCAGTTTTTCATCCTAATTTCTTAGAAAACAGCCAAACATACTGCAGAAGTATGGCAGCTCCTCACTCAAGTGACAGGAAAGTAAAGATTTGTCACTGCACACAGCATGCCTGAGCATCATGGGGGAGAGTGGCCCAAGCTGTGTGCCATGAACGCATAACTGACAGGGTAACCACTCACAACAGACTTGTAAATCCCTTGAAAGGCTGTGGAGATTGGGAAGAAAGCTTTTGACTTCAGGGTTGTGGCCGAGCTGTTAGATGACAATTTAGTTTCATCTTGGACTGCAGGTAAGCTGCAATTTTTGTTAATGTACAGACATTATGTGAGACTTCTGAAGAAGATAATGGGTCATCCAGAAACCTTTAACTGATTTAGGGCTTCTTTGTCATTATCTTAAATTTTTGTGCACTTCACAGGATTTCATAAGAAATAGCAGGTGATGTCTTGATTTCTTAAAAGAAACTTTGTGAAAGATCAAGAGATTTGGCAGACCACCAATGACCAATTTGAGCTGATTGCATCAAGTAAAACCTCAGCACTTGTTATGGCAATTTTCATTCCATATATACAATACTACACTTGCTTTCATATGTCTGGAAATTTTTTCATATGTACCCATGAGAGAAAATAAGTTATTTGTGCTCTTTGACAGCCTGCTATGGTTTTAACACTTGCAGCTAACTTACAGTTCATGTATTCTTCATTATTTGAAATGTTTCATATTCTGCATCCTTGCTCTTCTTTGTGTTTTGCTTGTCTGTTGCAGGAAAAATTCTTCCAGTTTTATCAGGTGTGATCTTTTAGGAAGCGTCGGTCTCTTAATAAACAAAAAACATTGAATTCTATTTGGGTGAAAATTCTTTTTACTCTAATTTTTGTATAATGCACGTATTTCATATTGACTCCTGGAATTTCTGAAGTATGACAAATATGATACGGTCTATAAATGATAGGTATCATGCAAGCAGCCTCAATAAGTTTTGAGTCCCTGCTAATGAAATAATCCTGGGGAGACATTTGTCTTCATGAGAGCCTTTACTTCTTCTATCTTTCAGAACACCTCAAAAAGTTTGCTGTTCTTGCTGTAGCATCTCAAGTAACTTTCACTTGCTTGCAAATCTTTGCCTGCAAGTTGACAACCCCTTACTTGCTTCTCTCTGACTGTGTATTTTCAGGAGTGACCCTGTTGTGACTCACCCATTCTGCACCAGATCCCCACATTAGCAATGTCGTCAGTTTTCATCAGAGCACTGAAGTCAAAGTAGGACTTCTGTGCTACTGAATATCACCTCTTTCCCCAGCCTTACCATATGGTATTTATTGTGCAAAAGGGTTTAAATGACCATCTATGTAAGATGTTGCTGAGCAGCCACGTGGATGACATCAAGCCACTAAGAAAAATGACAATTTTTCATAAGATTAATAATGCTGAAAAAGGAAGTGCAGGCTTTGTGATTGAAGACAGCTGTTTAGTAGGGGAACATAATCCTGGGGACAGCTTGTAGGGGCTGAGCCTTGCCCTGGTTTGTCAGCACGGCCTCTGTGCCAGTTCACTGTGGAATGGTGGTGATGCTTTTGCCAAGCCGTGGTGCTAAGCTTGCAGAGAGATTCCATTAGCAAGGTTGTCCTAATGACCTGCTAAGAGGAGAGGGTTAATGTGCAGTAACAAGAAGTGGTTATCCCACAGGCACACAGGTTTTGTGCAGCATTCTGTGTATAGTGCCACCAACTATATCCAAATTCTGTTTCACTGTATTTTTGTGCAAATGTGTATATTTCATAAATAGTGACGGTGTTCATAATAATATTTTTTGTTACCTTTTTTAGTATCTTACATGTAGTCTTGGATGATTTTCAATTTACTGCTTAATTTAACAGTCTGGAGGAAAACTGTTGTCTTTGTAGAATAGAGTGGACTATTTTCAGTTGGGAGGAATCTACAATGATCATCCATTTTCAACTGCCTGACCAATTCAAGGCTCACCAAAAGTGAGCCATTGTCCAAATGCCTCCTAAACACTGACAGGCTGGGGTCATCTAATGTTTTGTGGCTTGCTTTGAAGATCAGGTGTGAGGTCTGGGTCTGACTCGGAGGAAGGAGAAAAGCAGATCTTGCTTTTAAGCCGTCAGCAATTACCCTGTGAAGTAAGGATAATGTAAAACTTGACACTTACAAAGGAAACAACATACTTATATATTGATTTGTTGTTCAAATATTGCCCTCTCAGTAAGAGGACTATAATGCTCCTCTTTCCTGCCCTAATAAACCTTGGATCTTGCATGCAGTTTTTAAGTCACATCTGATTGTTGTGGCTGATTCCAAGGAGGGAATTTTGACAATGTATGTCATGCTTGCAGTTTAATTTGAGAAATAAGTAAATAATTTCCATTTATTCTTGGTTATTTTCCTTTTTGTCGTTTGTTTCTTTTGTTTATTGGTTTGTTTAATTTCAAATTTTTAAATTTTTACCTTTATGATATGGTAATCATATTCACCACATTTTCACTAATGTCAGATATCTACCTATATATATATGTATGCTTTGAAACCTTCTTATACTACATAGTTCAACATGACATTTGTAAAACTTGCACAGTCTCACCACTGAACATATAAAGGTTCAAAGCACTTATGCTTCCATGCTGCTGGCAAAATAAGAAAAGCTCTTGAATAAATTCTATAGAGAGCTACTGTTTTAAGTAAGATTCTCTTGTGGTCCTAGGAAAAAAAATTCCACAAAGTACAGAAGCTGTAGCTAAGTTAACTTGTTTGAGTTCCATTTTAACCTTTTCAAAAATCTACACATTTTATGAGTTCTGGGTGATAGCTATTTCCTTTTCAATAAAAGTTTTTGTCTCACACTCAAAAACAAGTGCATAAAACAAGAAAGTTGGAACAGTCCAAATCACAACCTCAGCTTAGAAACCTGCCCCATCCATTGAAAAGCTAAAGCCACCAACACTCAAAACTGTTTGTCATCTGGTATCTAAACCCAGGATAAGCTGTGTAGTAGGAAACTAATAGTAAATGTCTCATTTCAAAATACTATTGAAATTACCCTAATATGCAGTGGAAAATCTGATTTTAGAAAAAACAGAAATACTGTCATGTAAAAGTAGTTTGAGTACAGGATTATTTTATATGTAGTTTTTAAGATACTGAAATTCTTTTTTCAAACTGTGATTCACTCAATTAGACTATGCATAAGACTGTAATCTACCACCATTGTATCAGGTGCTGGACCAAAGAAGGTAAGCAGCAATCTCAAATCAATGTACCTAAAATGGATACCAAACTGTTTTTTCTCTTAATGAGACTATTTATGCTTTTTCCTTAGTGCATAAAATTCACTTCCTCTTTGTCTGTTCACATGTTTAGATTTACTGTCTACCCTTGAAATACTTCTGAAAACACTGTGTAAAGAGCTTTTTCTGGGCAGTGCCCAGTTTCTCATCCTCTCTCTACATCTCTCCTACAGCTTTCATGCTGTTTACTGTACTAGTTCCATTAAATGCTTATTTCTTGGGTCACCTTTAGTTGAAATGAAATAAACCATAATCATAACTAAGTCAAATGTCCAAATGAAAAAGTGGTTTGTATGTGTGCAGGGACAGCAGTGTCCTGGACCCCATGGACAGAGACATGGCCAAGAGGCTGAGAAGAGGAATCAATGCCCTCTGCTCAGCACTCATTAAACGTTACCCAGACATTGCCCAGCTCAGTGCTCTCCAGCACAGACACTCACCATAAACCACAGGGCCCCAAGGCACTGGGGCTGGACCTGCCCTGGGGGGAGACCTGCAGGAGTGGGGCTGGCTCCCATGGAATCACCTTGGGGCACCTTGGGGCACCTTGCAGCCCTTCAGGTCACAGTGAGGAGGTGACTGCTGCTTGCATGTGCTGAGGGGCTGGAGACAACTGACAGGAATTGGAACAAGGGAGATTCAGAGTGGGTATGAGAAAAAACTTTTCCACGCAAGGAGGGTGAAGCAGTGGCACAGTTTGCCTTGGGTTGTGCAGGCTTCATCTGTGGAGGCTTTCAAGGCCTGAGTGGCTTTATCTGACCTTGCATCTGCCCCAATGTCAGCAGCAAGTTTTTCTAAGAGAAGGATGTGGAGACAGATAGGCCTGCCAAACCTTTGCCCTGGAAGGATGTCCCTTGAACAGGCTGTGATGCCTTATCTCAAAACCCTCCTCAGACTGATACCTCTTGAAGGAGGCGAGGTATCCTTTGTCATGGCAAGGTATCCCACCATGCCCTGGTGTCCATGCAGATTCTTTGTAAGCCATTGGTTTTTCCACCCTTGTTTTCCTCCATAAAAACCCCAGCTTTAGCCCAGTTCAGCAGGGAGCTGTCATCCCTGGCACCCCTTCACAGAGCTGCTGGACAATAAAGCTGCCTCTGTGGAACCAACACACAATGTTCCCGTCTCTGAGTCGGCCTGGGAGAACCCAGCGAGCTGAACTGAGATCACAGAGCTGAGATCACTGAGCTGAGATCACTTGCAGCCATGGGCTGTATCTTGCTAAGGTTTCCCAGTGGCCAGAGGACTGCCTGAGACCCCCAGTCAGCTGTCTCTCGGGAGATTGTCAGAAGGTTGCGGCTTTCTGGGCCACATCAATGCTCCCCTGGCCACCACAGCAGGATTTCTCACAACTTCCATCTTGGTGCTCTGCTCTTTGGTGGAGATTCAAGTTAATTTCTTCTCCTCTGTGCCTTTAACATCCCAGTTTCTTGCAAGATCTCCTGCACCACTCCTACCCTGGTCCCAAAGCCTTTTGCAGCTATGATAGTGAGAGGCAGGCTGCACTTTTGCAGGCAGGCATTCCTGAATAATCTCCACAAATCTTTCACAATTCACTGTCGCTTTCTTTAAGAGTACGAGTCTCAAGTTACGTGTTATCTTAAAAGTTGCTTCAAAGCTTTCAAGTGTACATACAGTGAACTTAAATGCAGAGACATGAGATATTTTCTCATCTTTTCTTGGTGTGTTGCTGTGATATAGCAATGGCATAACTGGTTAAACACAAGTTATTTCCACAAAACAAAGAACATCTCTGGCATCTAACATGGTCCTGCCAACACTGGTACGATCAAAGATTTCTATTGCTTTTTACTGAGCTTGAAGTTAATGAAAATTTAATGAGTTGTAATTAAGGACTGAAAGAATTGAAGATGCTTTATCAAAGTTTCCAAATTCTGCTTGGTGAATAACAGAAATTGACAAATGAAAACATATCGATTTATCCTTCATCCTAATTGCTATTCTGTAAATGGAATGGGCATTTGTGCCCAAAATTAATAAAAGATTATTTTTGAGGGTTTAATTAACTGTTCTTTAAATTCTTCATTAATCTAAAATTAACCTTCTGTGACAATTATGCACCTTTAAAAAAATTCCTTCTATGTAACATAATCTATAGAGGTACACACTGCCTTGGCAACCTACTATTAGCTTGCAAAAAGGAAGATTTATGGATGGAAAATGCCAGCTGCATCTGTTGTTTTTGCTGAACAAATCACCCTGAAGTACACCATCACTCCAGCCTGCCACTACATCATTTGTATTGCTAGGAAAGTGGTTTTTTTTCCACATCAGTAGTATATATTTTTCAGAAATGAGTGAAACCACAGAGTTACCCAAAGTCTAACTGGTATGTTTATGATTTTACTGGAGTCTTTTGAATCATTGGTAAAATAACACACTTTGATTAATGAATAATATTAGCTACAAAGAAATGTGTCTTAAATAAGATCTCAGGGTGTGGTGTTTTTAACCTCTCACAGAGCAAATCTGAGATTTGTGCTTTGCAGATTGCGTATTTCCATTAGCACCCCCTTGAAATTTGACTTTGTGTTCTTCATAGTAACCAAAATAAAAAGGTTAGCCAATTATAAACTTTCTAGAAATAATGGGTGGTCAAAGAGGCTCCAGGAGATCATGTGTGTCACCTGAGCATACATTTAAGCAAATTTTGTACTGGCTTCCTCTGGTCCCAAGGCTTGTTCAGGGCTGTGCTCCAGAGTGAAAGAAGGGGTGAAGGGGTCACTTCACTTATGTTCTGTCTGGCATTTTGGAAAGGGGAGTCACAGGTGCTCCACAAAGAAGATCCTCAGGGAAGCTCCTTGCAATCATGAGAGCAGGTAGATGGACATATCTCTTGCATTCCACAGCCCGTTTCTGTAACAACTTATCATCATATATTGTCACCTACATGAAAATATGCCTAATGCAGTACAGCTGTGATAGCTGGCAGAATGTGCCCTCTTTTTTATCCTAATCTTTCCTCTTCTCTGACCCAAATTGCCTCTTTATCTCTACCAAGTTCCCTCATTATCACATGTCCAGTGCACCTGGTGGATGATATTAGGCTGCAAACTGCAAGGTTTCCTTTTTTGACAGGCTTTGTAGCACATTTATGACAGTACAACTTGATGCTGTCGAATAAATGGAGACAACCACCAAAGAAGCTACTCCAACTGCAGAATCTGGTGGCTGAGCTAGAGGTGGAACCAAGGCTGATGTAGACTATAACAGCTGCTGTAAAATACGTCATAGTTCACTTAAAAATTATAGGATTAAATCCTAAATCTGGACCAGTCTCTTGTTATATGATTAGGTTCCACCAAATTAAAATTACCTCTGCAATTACTTTTGAGAACAGAGTCCTAAATCGGTGACTTTAATAACTAGAATAAAATTGTTGTTAAGGGATATGTGACTGTGATCTTATTAGCTGCAAAATGGACCAAAGTAGAGGTAGTCACTGCTAGTGGAAGAAGATGGCTAGTTTGTTTGTGCTTTACAGAACTGTGGAGATCTTGGAAGGAAAAGGTTAGGCTGAAAATGTCCAAAACATTGTTAATCAAAGAAATATTTCTCCTTTTTTTCCTGTTTTCTTGTAGTAGTGCTCTTCAGAAGTATTAAGGTGTGTGTCATACTTGGCAGGTGACTGGTAATGGGATTATTTTATTCAGTGGAAGACATTGCTTTATGTGAAATATACATTAAGGTCTCATCTTTAGACCTGAAAATGTTAGTATCTTAAAGCTACCTTTATGGTCACTGCCTCAATTTTCACCATGTTTTATGGCTGTTAGCATTTCAGAGTTGTTATATTTAAATGCAAAGGCAGTAGTTTTCTTTAGGTTTATACATTATCTGGGAGTTATTTGAATTCCCAATTGCAAAACTTCGTTTTGACATGGGAGTAAATAATTTACACACTTGTCTTTAAAGTCCAGCAAAGATTTAAATGATCCATTTAATTCTAATGTTAAATATGGAAGTTGCCCACATCCTATTTTTCCCCTTCAAGGAGTCTTTATTGAGGTAAGAAACCTGAGGTTTTTGATCCAAGTTATTCCAGTCTTTTCCCCTGAAGACCTTTTCACTGAAATGCATCTTAAGGACTATTAAAATGAGGGACATCATGAAGGCTTGCTCTCAGAATTTGTCACATTAATTTTTAATAGCTTCTGAATTATTCTGTTTATTTTATGGTTCATATAATAACATGGTAGATGTGGTGGTTGCATTTCAGTGGAAGGAATTCAGGTCAGACTTGCCTAAATCTCAATAGTGGACTGGTGCTCATTAACAGCACTGGAGGTCTCATCAGAGGGGAGTTACTGTTCTTCTTCTCCTTCTTTTCACCTATTTTATTTCTGTCTCTCTTTGCATGTGTTGTTAAGTACATGCCTGTCTATTCTTTATGTAGCAATCCGTATAACATCAATTTTATTTTAATGCTTTGGGATCAAACAGAAAGATATTAAAATCAAAGTTTTACTTTTTTTGATTAAAGCATTAGTACAAATGAAACAACTTTGAACTAAGACTCTATGATTTTACATCTTTTAGTCATTACAGCAAACCAATATAGCATCAAGAACACACAGACCAGAGAACACTGTTTGGTAGAACATAGTAAATAATGTGGTCCTTGGGAAAGAGAATATATATTCAAAACATCTTTTTTACCAATTTCCTTCATGGTTCTAGGCAGAAATGCTGGTCATGCAGTGTCCTGTTTATTTTAACTTGTGCTAACCTACTTTAAAATGGTCATTGACTTTTTTTTAAAGAAGATTTTACATTTATATATTGTACTTGACATGGTTATCAGTTTAGTTTTCCATTCAGGAAATAGGTTGGGGTTCTTAATAACACACTTCATAGGCCCTTATTTTTATTGATAGGGTTATTATTTCTTTTCAAGATTTTTCTTGGTTGGAAAGATTAATATTTCAGATTTCTTTGCTTCATTGCCATCTGCTATTGTCTGCTGTTTGATCACTGTATTAGATTGGCCCTTTGTGTTCCTGCCTAACAATGTCAAATGATGGAGGTTGGAGGATCCATCAGGGTAACCTGAATACCACCCTAAATATTGGCCAGAAATAAAGGAAATGACAGTTGCTGCATTCCTAAATCTTGCTATGTGCTGCAATCTCCTCACTCTTAAGTGCTAGTAATTGGGACCATTTGTTTCATTTATGTAAATAAGGTAATAAATTATCAAATATGCAAAGTAGGACATCAAGTCATCTGCATAAAATCTCCAGATTTCAGAACATTTAGTCTCTACAAATATGGGCAGATTGTAACCAAGAAGTATATCTCCAGATGGCTTGAGCAGGTGAGGATGCAATGGCTGTGCTTTTCAGAAAAGTAGTGGTAAACTCAGGCTACCTGAACTATTATCTATAGCCATAGAAACACAGTAAATGAAGTTGCAGATTTTTTATTGTTGTTTAAAAAACATGTTCATCTCTCCAGAGCTGCTCAGACAGCAAGGGACTGTTTATAGGCAGTTTACTCAAACCCATGAAGTCAGAATTATAGGGCACTTGTTATCTCATTGTAAGTGACAGAAAGGATCTAATTCAAGTCACTTGAAATTTGGACACAGAGAAGAACCTTGTGCATCATATATGTTGCACTGTGTAGGTACAACTGTGCAGAAATTAAAGCTTGCTGTACTCTGATGATGCACATTTTAAATGGGACTTAGAAGAAAAAGTATTTTTTCCTTTTCTGTGATGGCCAAAACCACACAAATATCACATGATCAGATTAGCTTCTTGAAATATTAATTTATGGATATCTGAAAAATACTGTATCTCACAAGTAGAAAAATACATTTTATATTCTGTGTTTCACTAACTCATCACTCCCAGGGCTACTCCTGACAAAAGGACCCTGGATTGGTGGAACACCATCTGTGCATGTTTGCAGATTAGATGGTGTCTCTGACTAATTATTTTGCTTTTAAAAAAAGCACCCAAATAAATGTTATTGTACTACCTGACTATAAAGAGTTCTATATCTGTTTCCTAGCCTTCCACTTTCCATAGACTAGTGGAGATTTTTCTTTACATCCAAGCTCTGTGGAGGAAAAAGACTGTGGTAGTACAGCCAAGAGTGTTGTAGCTACTGGTGCCCTACAGAGATATTCCTTCTCACCACCATCTTCAGAGGATGACCATTGTCTTCCCATTGTTCTTTTTTCTTTGTAATTTGCTCATCCTTATGAGAGCAAGCACTGCAGCACCCATACCCAGGTGCTATTGATGGAGCCTTGCTGGATGAGGAATAGTTAAAATACTTCACATGGGATATACATGAGTGGCCCTCATGCCTGAAGTTTGTCCTTTCGTTCATTTTGTGCTTACTTTTCTCACCAATTTCCCCCCACTGTGTGGATGATGCAGAACTTCATGATGAAAGTGGAGTATTGGAAGAATGAAAGGGATTTATCTGTGCCTTGAGCATATGCGCAGGATTCTGTCAGTCAAGGACAGTGTTTGGGTCTCCTGGCATATCCAATCTGCTCTTGCTTCCTACTTACTTCTACTTCAGGGGCTGATTTTCTGTAAGGCATATTTTAACCTCTGTAAAGCTTTAAGCTCTCTGTGTTGTATTTTTGATGTGTTAGGGCTCATGTAAAGGTTATTCTTTTATTAAGAGGTGGTCATTTGAAAATGATGATTCAAAAAACTAGAGAATGCTGCAGTTATGCTAAAACAAATAAGCACCTAACATTTGAAATTAACATTTTCTTCAGAGTAGAATGTCAGTATAGTTTTACAAATTGTTTCTTGCCCTCCCCTATTTATAGTGGCAATAAAGACTAAGCGAGTCATATTTTCACTTACATAATTTCAGAAAAGACTTTGAAAGTTGGACACTTTTTTATCAAAAAACTACTAATGCTATAAATTTGGAAAAAGATCATTTTGTGCACATTTTAAAATGCTTTAACAATCTCATGTGAAATAACTGCAGATGTGGAAAGCAGTATTCACATGTTACTTAACAATGAAGGAATAATAGTGATGATCTGCTATGATTTATAGCTAATGGGTATTCCTTTAAGAACATATTGAGCCTAAGTTCAATATTTGATTTGATTAAAAGATCAGAACAAGAAAAAAATCTTTGAACTGAGATTGTATAGATTTTAGCACTTTTAGTTATTACAGCCAAGTAGTATAGCACCAAGAATAGCCAAATCACAGAACACTTTGCTAGAGTTTAGCAATAATTTAAATGTGGCATAAATATTTGAATTTTATAATCTTTTGTGAGTGGCTGATGCATAGGAAAAGGTAACATTCTGCAAAATAAAAGTATTTGCTATGAGTTGCATGGGCAGTGGTTCACGGTTGATTGTTCTGTCTGGAATTACTTAGTGATTAACTCATCTCATCAGGATAAAGTACCCAGGCCTGCCATCACAGCTGCATCAATTGGAAATCTTAGCAACAATCTTGGCAAACATTTCAAACATGAAAGGCTGTATTTTCACACACTTGCCCCTTTGCTTTGATGGTGCACCCTTTGGTAGATGCAGTTATCTGTGTCTGAGTGTGCTTGGGCTCCTGCAACCCTTCAGGTGGGGAAGGGAACCAAGTGCAGTTGTGAAAAGGCATCCTGAGGACACCAGGTGAGGAACAGTAGTGGTGTACCTATACTGGTTTAGAAAAAACCATAACCTTGATATAGTTCAATCTTTACAACCACTTTAATAGTAAGCCACAGACCTGTGTACTCAGGCAAACCAGGACTTTGAAAGTCTTGGAACCAAAGCAAAATATAAGATGCAGAAGTGATAAAATAATAAATAAAATTAATTTTGCCCTTATTGATGGTATTTTTGGGTTTGTGGCAGAATAAGGTATTTAGATTCTACAGCTGTAAATCTTTAAGGAACCTTTTGCTGTAGTTTAATTTTCTAAATTTTAGACACATAAAAAAAACCTGAAGGGTTTTTTTCTGACTTAGGTGGATTTTTTAAGACTTGGAACTGAGATGAAATTTTTATGGCTGAGTAGTAAATCTCTGGAACAGAATTTCCTGATATAAATGACAACTCTGCTTCAATCATAGCATCTTCTAGGCAGCTATTATATTAGAGCAGGACCCTTAAGAGAGTTTCCTTTTTAAGACCATATTCAAGAGTAACAGGACTTGCCATAATTACAGCTTTCTTTCTGTTGAAGGGGTTCACTTGTCTTTGGATGAATGACTAGGTTCCTTTTCCATGGTTTATTTTCCCGGCAAGAATATCTTCGGATCTGTGTGAAATATTTAAAAATGGGTTTCAATATACTGAATGTGAAGCGTCTTCTGTATTATGCAACTATTTCAGAAATCATATATGGAGAAATAAAGCACTGGTACATAGTTCTAAGAAAGCTTTAACATCTGCAAAATTAACTTGTCACTAATTTTGCATGCTTCAGTTACTAGAAAATGTAGCTCTCTGAAGCACCAAGCTTTTTTTTTATTATCATTACATTACATACCTATCTGTGACTTGCATCTGAAATTGTTTTCATCACTGATCTTGTTCTTTTGGTGCCTATACATTTATTTCTCATTTCATGCTGAAAATGTTACGCCATCTGGTTACTTGCGTAATTTTGTAGAGAGAAGACTTCATTAATTTGCAGTTTTAACTTCTGCACCTGCAACTTCCATTTACTGGTGTAGCAGTTGTTGCCTGTCAATAGTTTAGAAAAAGTCTGCTGAAGTTGAAATATTTCTGCATACATGCCTTTCTGTCTTTAGATATTTGCATGCCAAAATCTGGGGGAGGGTTTGGTAGGCTGAGAAGACACCACATCCTGAACTGTACAGTATGAACTCCCAATTTTTCCTAGTTCACATAAAAGGGATCCTCTCCTCTCCCCAGCTCTTTATGTGCAAATGTAAACTAGAATTCCATGGTTGCCCAAAAAAGGAAATTTCAAGCTTTGCAAATGCTTTGTTTGGATTAATAACATCTATAGTCACGTTTCTTTTATCCCAGAGGGTACAAACATTTCTTAAGTTAATAGTGGTATCATAACCTATCTAATATGCTATGGTAAAAATGCCTTCTGTTAGATAATTCTTACCAAATTCTTGTTGTCATATTTCAGCAGTAATTTATTTTCTAGGCAGGAAAGAGGAGAGGTTAGTTCTGAAACTAAAAGGACAATGTTTTAAACAGTGTATGAAAAGTGTATAGTTTTCCAAAAATATTACTTGTTTACTTGTATGTGATTATTCAAAGACTGCACTGTTAGTCCCTTAATATTAATTTCAGCTATGTGAGGCTGTGACAGAGTTTATTCATTGACTCAAAGCACTAGAAAACTTCCTAGAGCATTTTATGAAAACCTGACAAACTGAACTGATTTTTGCTTAATGGTATGTTACATCAATATGATGTCTCTACATAGCTGAAGTTGGCTATCTGAAATCTAAGTGAAAAGGGGATGGGTAACTTTTTGTTTGGGTTTTTTCATTTGTTTATTTTTACTTCAAAAGAGTACCTTGGGGTTTCAAAAAACCTGACAGCTGATGAAAGGCTTGCTCCCTGGGAAACTTCAATGAGAACCTGTGGTGAAGAAGGAGGGATTGGCAGGAAGGGACCTGCCCCACGTTTGGGAGGAGCCCAGGCCTCCAGGGCAGCTGGGCTGGGGAGAGAGGACTTTTGCAGGTGTGTGATGGGGAGCTGGCAGCAGCCCTGGGCTGCACTCTCATGCTGTTCCAGCCAGAATGCCCTGATTTACTGTGTCAACATCCAGCCTGAAACACAGTCATCTAAGCAACCTCAGATTATCTTCTGGAATAGTTTATTTCAGGGTCTTAGGGGATTTTGGGGTGGAGTTGTTTTGGTTTTTTGGGTTACTTTTTTGAAAGGGTTTGAATCTCATAGCTGGAATCGCCAGCTTCACATCTCAGAACCTTTAAAACAAACGAACATGGAGGAGGACATTTTTGGGGGAACACCATGCTAGAGACTTCAGGAAGCTAAAAGGGATGAATGACCAGAAAGGAAGCATATCCTCCCAGAAAGGGCAGTCAGGCATGGGATAGTTTAATTGTTGGGACTTTGGAGAAAGGTTGTACATCTACTGTTGGACAGGTTTAAAGATATTTAAGCTTCCAGATTATAAATAGTCTTTCAATAAGTTGGATAATACAGAATGACAGAATTCTGGTAGGTAGGAAGGCACTTCTGGAGATTCTCAGGCAGGCTCTGCTACAGCTGGCAGGTCAGGGCTGTGCCTGGTTGGGTGCTGCTTATCTCCAAAGATGGAGACTTCATGCCCTCCCTGTTCAACTTGTGCCAGTGTCTGACCACCTTCACTCTATAAAATGCCTTAAGTTCTTTTTTTCCCCCTGTGGTTCAATTTGCGCTTGTTGCCTCTTGACCTCTTGCTGGGCACCACTGAGAACAGCACAGCTCCATCCCCTTTTATCTCCACAGCACATGTTCATGCACATGGATAAGATGCCTCCTCCAGGCTAAGCAGGCACAGCTTTCTCAGCCTCTCCTCACACAACACAGTGCCATCAGACACCAATATATTAATGAAAATGGTCATCTTTGACCGGAGTATTCCAGGAATTTCCCGTGTTTGAGGAACATGTTCGACTCACTCCATTCATTTGTCTCTGCTGTGAGAAAAAGAGCTTCTTTCTTGTCAAAACCAGGATGCTGCTGCTCTCTTTCAGGGCAGAAGTGTCACCTTAGCATCCAAATGGACTACTTATGGCCTTTCCTATCAAAAGCTGATGGATAGAGCTCCCTTTCCTCACCTTTTTTTTGCTACGCCACTAGAGAGGCTTAGGAAAATCTTGAATTTACAATGTCCTTGCTTTGCTTAAAATTATTTTAAGTTACAGGTAACATGGCCATCTAGTTCACCTAGCCTTTACAGGTAAAGCCATTCTTTCCATGAGCCTGTGATAAGGATGCTTAGTTTGGGTGAATGTGTAATTACAGCAATCTCAGCTGGATTTTGCTTTAGCAGTAGTGATTCAAAAACTGAAATACTATTTTTGTTGTCACTCAGCGCTGGATTGTATTTCACAATTGTTCTGTTTTTTGCAGAATTAAAATATTTCTTTGTAGTATCAGAGGCATTATTGTCATGGCTTAAAAATGCTTCTTTAGCATACAGCATTTGTGTTCGCTTATACAATGAGAAATCATAATGGAAGATATTAAAAACTACAATTGGTCAGTCCAAGATCTTGAGAGGGAATGACAATACAACTGAGCTGTCACATACATACTGGGTTTGACATTTTCTCTTCCTTCTTCACTCATTCTTTACCCAGTTACATGATTAACTCTCCATTCATCATCCTATTTCATCCCCGTTTCTGTGCTTCATTGTCTTCTGCACGACCTGCTGTGCCTGAGCACTTCTAACGAGCCCAGTTACTCTCATGCCCCTCAGGTCCCTCGTTTTGAATAGAAATCTTCCCACTCAGAGTTCCTTCTGTGTTGATAATACAATATGCAGACTAATATCATGCTTGCTGTATTGCACTTAATCTGGCCCATTCTTGATGGGGCAACAACACAATAGACCCCATGCTTTACAGAGAAGGCATGAACAGTTACCTATTTAATGTAGGACTCTTGGGAAAAAAATGGAAACAACTTGCAAAAATGTTTTACTGCATTGCACAATTTCCATCTCAGAAAATGAGGAATGGATGTAATAATTTAGTCATGTTTTGCTTACTTTTTGCTTATTAAGCATTTCTCTTAAATAACTATCAGTACTTGTGTAATATTGATTTGCTTATGTTTGTTCTAGTTTTGAAATAAAATGGATCCTTATATTCTGTTAGAGATGCAGCATACTGGTTGCCTGGGATATTGAGAAATACATTTTAAAATCCAGCATGAAGATTTTACTGTAACTGTAGCCGTGATGTTTTCTTTTGTTTGCATTGTGTTGTTTTTCTTTAGAAGTTGTTTCCAAAATTATGGTGAATGGAATTCTCTTTTCATGTGACCAAATGCTCTTTGTCTTGGCAGCATTCACAAGCACAGAGCTGACAGAGAAAGTTGGGCAGGATTTGCCTGGGCATTTTCGAAGAAGAGCACCCAGGAACTGAGATTTGAAATAATGTAGACTGAGGTCAAGAGTTTTTCTTTAGAGAGTCAGTAAAGAACATGATTATCTGTAGTGTGCAAGAAGCCAGGGGTTTTCTAGATATATATGTACCATTGAAACAGGAAAGTGTAATGGGCAATATTCTGTGCAGTGTTGCTTCCTAAACAATACTAGTTAATAATAAGGGATTTGGGACATATTTTGAAGACAGATAATTTTTGCTGTCAATCCTTCCTTACTTTTGGTGAGTTAGGTAATACATTGCTGGGAGAATATGCATCATTTAATCCAATTTGAGCTTGCACCGTGCTTAACTCAAAGACAAATATGCTCTTGACATCAGGCATTTACCATTTAGCACTGAAGCAGTGTGGCTTTGGCACGCTGTGAGGAAATCTGCTGAAACAAGAAAGTGTTTGTTTGAGAGGGAGGATTGGGAGAGGAATGCGGGAGGGTCCCACACGGAGAGGTAACCCCGAGCCTGTGTGGTTTTTCACGTTGTACCTGCGTAGGTGGAGCATTCCCCTCATGCCAGGGCGCTCGTCAGTGCACACCGGCAGCTCCAGACAGTCCCTGGAAGAGCTTCTGCTCCCCACAGCGTGGTTGGGACTCTGCACCGGGACAGAGTCATCTGCTTTACCCCAGCACACATTTGCATTCCACAGGTCTGGGAAACTGCGTGACCACCCAACGCTTGGTGTTTAAAACTGATCAGGCTGGCAGCGCAGCGCTTCACATCCAGCTGCGCTGCACACACAAACTCCCCAGCCTCTGTGCTGGAAAGTGAGCTGCGAAGGATTTTTGTGGAAATTTCTTTTGGAGCAGGTACATTCCTGCACAGGCAGGATGTCCAAACCCTCTCGCTTGGCTCGACCTGTGTCGGCCAGTACAGCTCCTAAATCACCTTTGTCTAGGAAAGAAGATTTTAACAGCCGATCACGAAAAATTAGGCTAGGGGAAAAGATTTTGAGAGCTGGCAGCGAAGGAAACCTGGTTAAACAGCATCAGCAAGAGCAGGTGGAAATCACAGAAAGGCTTGTGCCACGGAGGGCTCCTTTCCTGAAAGGTAACTGGTTATTTCATGCTGCAAAAGAAATAATCAAATGCATTTGCAATCACTGTGCTTTTAATAAATCCCAAACATCAATTATTGTATAATAGGGGGTATATGTGTGTATGTGTGTGTGTATTGTTCCTAGATGACATATTCTTGTACATAAAGCATTTGTTTTGAAAATAAAAGGGCTCAAAACATTTTTGTTGTTCAATTTTGGCTGAGTACTGTATACAAGCTAAAAATGTTGAGCTGTCAAAGTGGTAAATCGCAATCTTTTACAGCCTAAATGTGCCACTGTATTGTGAAGCTTTATTTGAAATAATGGTTTGAAATTATTAGCAAGTGTGGAAAAGATTAAATAGAGAAAAATAAAGAGAAAATATACATCAGTGTAGGCACAAAATCTTTCAACCCTGTAAGTAAAACTCTTCTTTGTGGGTCCTAACAAGGCAGCTGCAACTATTTCTTGTATAAAAACTAAACAGATCAAGTGTATTTGGAAAGGCTTATATGCTTTCAGAATGCAAACAAATGTGGAGGATAATATAAGATTATGATCTGCTTTCACTGATCTGTTGAGCAATGGGCTGCAGGAGCACTGCCTCTTTTTAACTTAGTTTCTGTGACAGTACTCCTTAGAACTGCATTTAAAAGTAGCCATTTAATCTGCATGGTGTAAAATCAGGGTAAATTGCCATTCTATCAGGAAATAAAAATAGAAGTATTCTAATTGTACTCTTCATAGAGTTTAAATATGAACAAGAAGTAGAATCTCTTCAGTACAAAATATAAATTGCTGTCCCTCCATCCTAAATCCATAGGAAAAGGAAGTGTAGATTAGAGACCTTTGTAACTTGAAACTGTACTTTCATTTCCCACACATGGCATCCAAGGTCACAGGTTGTATTCCTGCCTGAACAAGGTTTAAAAGAATTTTTTTTTCCTGCAGCATGACTTTTATTATTTCACAAAGAAGAGAAAAGTGATGAAACCTAGTCTTACTCAGGGAAATGGGTGATCTGTTTGTTTCTACAAAGGAAACTGGGTTTGAAGCACTTTATTAATGGCAGAAGAGAGCAAATAGAAAAACTGGAGGCAGGGGGGTTTAAATTACTGGTCTTATGCACAGAACCTCTTGCTTATTTAGCAATGTAATGTGGAAATTAATTTTTGATCTTGAGATGTACCGCAAGAAAGTAAAACCTTTATTCAAAAAGAAAAACCCCAGATGTGCAATTCTTTATGGCCTGGTAACCAATATTTATCAATTTTATAGTAAATTATATTTCCCAGTTAAGTTTTTAAAATTTGAAAACTTTCATAGAAAATCCTGTAACAGTATGGTTTTTACCAAGCTAAAGTTTTTTAAATAGCAGTTTATTCCCTCTGTGTTCCCTCATTTATTTGGTGCATTGAGAAAAGGAAATAATGCAGGATTCACAGAACAGAAAATGTGTTCTTTTAAGGGATGTGATTTTTATGGCACTCTGTTCTTTTATCACTTTACTCACTTTATCAAAATGTTGCACTATGTAATGCTTTGCAACTTCAAGCAAGGGTTGCACTTACTGCTTAGAGTTCCAGGTGAAATTTCTCTAAAAGAGAAGTCTAGTGTCTGTCAGTAGTGCTGCAACATGGCATGTGCTTTTAATGTTTATAGCTTACACTTACTGTCTTCTTGAGCATGCATTAAACAGTACTGTTAAGCACTGGCTTTCTGCATTGGAATGCTTGTTTCAGTTCAGGCAAGATGTTACTGCAAGTTGTTTTTGTAGGTGTTGAAGAACAAATATTGATACTTCTGAAGGGAGCATATTATAAGGGTGATGGAAATGCAGAGTATGGGTTTTTTCTCTGGGAATGGGACTGAGTAGATGACCCCAAATAAAGTCCAAGCATTGGCCAAAATGATTTGAAAGATCTTTTATGAGGAATGGGTACAGACCTGGGTGATGGAGGGACAGCAGGTATGGCAGAAGCCAAAAGAAGCAGTGAAGGACATAGAAGCCACAAGGAAGGGCCCTGGGGCAAGGCTGAATAATACAAGAGAGCATGAGCAGCAGCCAAGGGTGCTTATGTGGTCTTGAGGTGGTAAAGAGGAAAAATGGAAGAGGTGACAGAGGGCAGGTATAGGCTGAATGAGGTGGCTAAAGTAGGAAGCATAATGAGGGGAGGCAGAAAGCTCCTGTGGGAAGAAGACTAGTGCTTGGAGGAGAAAAAAAATGGCAAAGGAGGAATGGCTTTTAGGTGGGTCAAAAAGGCTGGAATGGAGAAGTGGGAGCAGAAGACTCTGTTAGGTGGGGAGTGGGGTCCTAAACAACCTGACATGGAAGAGGAGTTTGAACAAATTTTGTTTTTTGTTGTATCAGTGAAGCCTCATGGTTGTGTTTGTGTGTGCTATGTCTTAAAATCCTGGTCTGTGCACACGAGATCAAGATGGGTTGTCTGGATTTGTTTCTACTGTTGAACTTTACATGGGCAGCATGACGGTATTTCTGGTTTCTTTGAAAATTAAAGTTTTAAATTCATACCAAGGAGATATAACATGCATGAGTTGTGCTAGGAGACAGCAATCCAGCAAAGCTCAGCGCATAACAGATAGGAAACACAAAATCATGGCTATAATTTTTAATGGGACTGTAAAGCATGATGACTCAATTTAATTACATTGTATGTTGGGGGGATTTTCTACAGAATTCTTGCCGTGTGTAGTGCTAGATGAGTTATACTTAACTGAGAACTTGGGTTCTGTTAGCAGGGGGGAAGCTTGAGGCAGAGACAAATATATTCCTGGTAGTTAAAGCTGTTAAAGGTCAGAGTGGATCTCTCTGCCTCTGCCATTGAGGTCTGTGTGGCAGAGATGGACATACTGCTTTAACTTTCACAAGGGAATGCTGGCTGTATGGATTTGTTTTTTTGTTTAGTTGCTGGATTTGCAAATCTGAGATCATGGGTTCTGATTTGTAGAGCTGAAACCACATAATAGTAACTGAAGTCAGTGTCAGCTGCAATTTTATTGCATGAAGTATTGTCTAATGCAAAGGACTCAAGAAGGTCATCTTGTACTTACCTGTTTCTCTTCACCTGAATTTAATGGACACTTTTGACCATAATTTCTCTGGATGCCAGGTTCATCTTGCTAGAAGAGATAGGAAGGAGTAGGATAAAATTCATATTTTATAATTAGGAATACTTCCAGGCTACAAGATTTGTTGCTTGGTCTTCAGACCAAGACCTGACAAGTGTGCAGTGTGTGAACCCCAAGTCCAGAGTAGCTAAGATGAATAATTTGCTTCCATGCATGTGAAATGAATCGTGTTCATTTTGTGATGAGAAGGAGGCCATGGCTACATGAAGGATGGAATGGGGTGGTGGGTAAGGAAAATCTGTAAAGCAGTGCACCAGCACGTGGAGTGGGAACAGGGTTGCAGAGACAGTCTGAGTTTTGGCATTTCCCACCTGGTGAGGGACTTTCTTTGCCAAGTGAACATCATTTAAGGATGTGCTGGTTTAAATAAAAAATTGAGATAGGTAAACTTTTCTTTTTTAATTTTCACTTTCATGACTGAATCAATTAAAATAGGATTTTTTCACCTCTGGGATGTATTACTGATTGGAGAACTTTATGAATTTCTGTTACTCATACTTTCCTCCAAGAAAAGCAGAGAATATACTAATGTTTGCCTTTTCAATTTCCCTTCTCTGTGCCCTTTTATTGAGTTTTGATATTTGCTTTATTATTTGGCTTCACATTGCTTCACTTTGCTTTATTTTTCACTCTATTTTTCTCCATTAGAGTTTCCTCTCTGGTTTCTCCTCTGCCCTTTACATTGCAGTTCATAGTGATTGGAATGCAAGGCCAATAATTTCATACTAAACCTTTTGGTATCTCTCATTCAGTTGGATTCAAAACTAGACAAAACCTGTTTGTTCCCCCCTAGAAGTGGGCCAAAGGACTTTGGGGATATAGTGGGACTCATAACTATGGTCTCTTCATGACTATGTTATAGCAAGCAATAATAGCACCAAAGAAAGTGGAATTAGTCACACTTTCCCTGTTTTGTTTTTATGACAAACTCCAATGACCATATAACCCATATGTGTATTACTAATTATCTCCTAGAACGTTATGGTTTTTAAATAGATACAGAATAATGGCCAAAGTTTGGAAATTATTCTGTCTGACATTTGAGTAATATCTGTGGAATGTTTAAGGCCAAGAACTTTATTTGTCAGGAACTTCCATTTCACAGTATTTCCTGACAGGGATGTACCTAGAAATACAGAACACATGTAAGACTAGGGGTTTGCCATCCAAGGAAGTTCATTATTAAAAGAATAGCAAAGCAAAGAATGTTAGTATTTAGCCTACAGTATTTTTGTTTCCTCTGCAACTGTTTTCAATTCATGAGGGCAGAGAACACAAATCTTGCATATACAGTACTTGTATATATAAATGTTCCTTATCTCACAAATATAATGCTAGCTTTCTTCTTTACTACCAGTTCATTTTCCTTTCATTTTGAAATGCAACTTTTCAAATAAAGAAAAGGGAAAATCAGAAATGTTACTGTCTTTTAGACTAATCTAAAAAAGGGAAAATCAGAAATTTTACTGTCTTTTAGGGTAGTCTGAAAAACTATACTGAAACTAGGGTTGGTATCAGATGTTCAACATAATACAGTTAATGGCTCAAAAATTTGAGCTTGAGATATATCTTTGATAGCATATAGGGACTATTATTTCATTTCAGTATATTAGTATTAGAAATAGAAAAATAACATGGGCCATTAGATTACAAAATAAATCAAGATTTAAAAAATTCAAGCTGGAAAGGAACATTATTAAGATAACTCTTGGAATTTATAGTTGCAATGTAGAAACAGAGACCAGGTATGAAACAGTAGGCATTACTTCAATTGCCTACATGAACATTTATTTCTATAGCTGCTGAAGGATGTCTTCACTTGGAGGAAGAATAGGGCAGCTGAACATGCTTCCAGTTAAGATTATGCAAGATATAAATGAGCTATGATTATTTGAGTTATTGGAGTTATGGTTATTGAAAACTGAATGTCTGGACATTTGTTTAGCTAATGAATAATTGGCCTACCTCTGTTCTTATTTGCTATGAGATCATGACTCAGACCCAAGCATTAAGTATACTTTAGCTATTCTTTTAAGTACGATTTCCTCCAAAAATTGATCATGTCAAAAATGCCTGGCAGGTTTTCTTTCACTGGTAACCTTTTCACTCATTATCTGAATGTGTACAATTATGATGGAGAGGTTAGGGTCTCAAAAATACTTCATTTCTATGCTATACTATATATACTGAGCTGTATGGGACATTCTGTTCTCTACTTGTCAAACAGTACATGTCTATATTTTTCTATAATACTGTGGAAAATTGCTGGCTGGGTGGAGAAGGCAGACCTGATTGATATTGTGTTCAGGGAAGAGCTGCAGTGTGTGCTCAACTCTTCTTGCACATCAGAGTTCACATGTGAGTGACACCTCATAAAAACCATACCCAAGGGACAAGCTTGGGTTGGAACTCACAGCTCCCATAATTCACTAGAAGAGAAAATTCAGACTGTGGATGAGATTGCATGAATTCTGATGGAGATGTTTTGAAATTGAAAGTGTACTGCAGCCTAAGTATAATTCAGTTTACTAAGTGAGTAGTCAATCCCAAATTAAAAATAATAAAAGAAAAAGCTGTTTAGGAAACCAAGTTTCAGTAATTGTCTAGCTTACAGAACTATTTTTCAATTGCAGAAAGTATATCCACTTTAAAAGTTCTTCCTCTGGGACCTGGCAGGAAAAGGAGGAGAGCTCTATACATCCCCTTGGGAATCCCAGGATCTTCTGTTTGTTTTACTATAAAAGGCATGAGGGATGATAAAAAACTTCACCAATTCTCTCCAGAGCTCTAAAGAAGCTTAAACCATATAGATGATGGAATTTTGGAGAGGCTACAATTTTGGGGGAAATTAAGTATCATTTTTTAATGTTCATTTTTCCTTAAATTATGCCTTTCTGAAATCTCTCAGTGGTTTTGAAGTTTAGATTAAATTAAGGGAATGAATAGATGGCACAGATTGTAGGTCCTTAAATGTTCCTCATTGGATTCCTGCTCTGTAAAGCAACATATCAATATCACTTTCACATTTTTGAGATGTAAGTATATATTTTATACACTGTATATAACTTTTCGTGTGTATACAAAATTTTTAATAGTGTAAGAATGTCACCTAAGTGACATGACTTAATTGGAACCACAGTATTTCGTATTAGAGATTTCAGTAGGTTTCAGTCAAACAATACCATGCACCTCTGGACTAATTTAGCAAAATTTGAATGAGAAGGCTCAGAAATATTAGTCCTACTGTCAAAATGCCCTCAAGCCTGGCTGTTTCTGTTAAACAGGTTTTTTTTCTATCCATGACCCTATTAATATAGGATTTATAATTTTTTAGTGTACCCTTTATCAAAAGAAGAGCTAGTGTTTTGAATTGAAAACATAACTTTAAGATTAATCCATTTATTTAATGTTGTGGATATTCTAGTAGATTTCTGAGTTCTGTGTTAGTTTATTTGTATGATATCTAGACAGGAGTTGTTCTACAGTTTTGAGGTTTTTGGCTGAGAGTCCAAAGAACATCACTGAAATGCGGTGGAAAGAAATAGTAATGCTCATGTAATTAACATGTACTTAGTAAGCTTGTGTATCTCTTCTTTTTTGGTGGATGGACTTCTAGGCTCAAATTCAACTTCTATCTCTATCTGTTGTTATTCTTGTCTGCTAATTAAATGATAGCTTGAACTTCCTTTAATTTTCAGGTTAGCTCACATCATCCTCTGAAATGAGATTTTCAAAGCTGGACATGGTGCTCCATCACTGAATGGAGTGGAAGGATTATGGTACAACTTGTTGGGTTTTGTTTTGCACAGTGGCATCGATGGTTTCCCCCTGACCCAGAAAGACAAACATTCTAGCTGACCTTAATTCCTGAATCCTTTCTAGTATTATAAGTGTAGACACAGTATCAGCTCTTTCCAAATCTTCTGATATTTCACCCATCCTGAGTGAATTCAAGTAAATATTAAGAATATAGAAATTTTCATCTGTTAGTTCTTGTAATTCCCTAGGATGAGATTCATAAGAATGAAGCACACTGCCTGGTTTCATTCCTTCCTTTTTAGATTTTGTACTGGTATTAATTATGGAAGACACATGGTCACAGCTGACCCTCTTCTTGAAGTCTGATATGAGAAAGGCATTCAAAATTCTGCTTTCCCCATGCCATTTGTTAAAAACTGTCTTTTCCTATTGAGTAATGGATCCATCTTTTCTTTGCCCTTCCTCTGACTACTAAGGCACTTATGCAAAAAGTAGTCACCCAGGCCTGCTGTTCATTTTAAGGAAAGGGAAAACATTCAGGGCCCAGTCATGAACCAGTTATTCTGCTCAAAAAGAAAAAAAGGCAAAGCTGCAAGTACACGAAAAATCAAAACATCTGGAATGCACAACTAGCTGGCTGAACATATCCAGGGTATTAGTATCCAGACATTTAAGAACAGGCAATGTTGTACTATTACTGGGAAATAAATTTTATAATGTCCATCTCCTGCTGACATAGGTTGAGGTTGTGTCCTGGCCTAGATAAAATTTATCTTGAGCCTCAAACTTTGAGTTTGTGGACATGTTAAGGTCCTTGCTGCAGCTTCAGCATATGAGTAGCTTCCTGAGCAGTGAAAACTTTGGAGACCTCTCCTCAGCCTTTTATCTTTCAATACACACATTCATCTGCAGCATTTAGACAGACTTCATTAATTGTTTGAAATTAAACTTTCTAAGCACTTCTTGTTAGAAGACATGGGAAAAGAGGTTTAGGCAGAATGTAAATGCTGCCCTGCTGTGTGAGGCACAGGCACTGCCTGGCTAGCATGCAGGCTTCATAGTTGTTCTGCCTGGCTGCATCATGCCTGTCCCCTGGAAGGTGCATCACCTCCTTTTGAGGATGCAGATTTATCTTCTGCCAATGATGTTCTGCCTGGCTGAAAATGGTCTCTCTCTCTCTCAATACCTATATGTTTGCCAGAGCCAGGAGATTATGACCCCTTTCTCTCTCAAATATCAATTTCATTACAGCTGAGGATAAATACTAAGCATATCACTAGTGAGGGTGATGAAATAGCACCTAGAGGGGTTAAAATTAATCCAGGGGTTTGAGACCAAGGTCTAGCTTCCCTTGAACACATTTTATGCTGACCTGTAAGTTATTATTTTGCGGCATATATTTCTCAATGAAGCCTTGAGTGCATGATAAATGATCTCATTCACATGCTGGACATTCTAGGCAATGCTAAAATCATACACTCCGTTTTTGCACTAGCCATGCAAACTTGCATGTTACACTTGGCCATTTTCCAGCCTGCATCTCACTGTGCTGTTTGCTTTTCCTACTGGATTCAGTTTATCTTTGTTCTGAATTACCTCTCATAATACCATTTGAATGCAGTTCAGGTAATTATGTTTCCTATTCTTCATGCTTGACTAAAGATCACTTTGAATGCTGTCTTGACTTCTTGGAACTAAATGACCTCTTCCTTTGCAGGCTCTGTAGCTCACAGGCCCGAGTTCTGCAATGGTTTGCATGCTCCATGGCTGGGAAAGAGCCTTGGTGCGGGGCAAAGCTGCAGCTTTTGGGCAAATCAGACTGCCAGCATGAAAAGCTACCTGTACACAACCACAGAAGTCTTTCAGGATCAAGCAAATGGTTTCAATTGTACTGCCTTTAGTGCTGGCTTAAATAGGTTCTGGCACCAGAGAATCCTTTGTAATGCTTGTGCAAGTGTACATGCGTACCTCTACATGAGTCCTCTGCCTGCAGCTCCCAGGGAAGTTTCTGGGAGACACAGTGGTGGTAGTTATTGCTGAGTAAATATCAGACTGGAATTAGCTGCTCAGGAAATAGTTTTAAGTAGGACAAAAGTGTAACTAGAACTTACTTGCTGATGATAAATCATTGGTTTATAGTATGTTGTTTGGTTGAGGGGATTTTTTAATATCATCAAGCTGATGTGTATCACTGCATGTAAAGTAATTAGAGTTGCAAACAATGCTTGTGCCAAGTAGTCTAGTTCTGTAGTTTTAAAGGAGTTAAGAGGCTGATAAACAATACAGTATTTCTCCATGAAAGATGCTTTTGTTCAGATGCCGCTATAGAATATTTTTTAAAAAAGCATAGCAAAGAGAAGCTCAACTTATGCAATATTTTTTTTGTTTGTTTTCCACATTTTTACAAACTAGCCTTTGCTAGAAAATTATGATGGAGCTCTATAGACTCATTGTAATTAACCCACTGCAATGATTGTCTTCATAACGGGTGAAATTAGGGAAGAGTGATACATAACTCTGCTCATGCTTGTTAGCTGGGTGGCTTGTAGCAGACAAAACAGCTTCTTCCAGCTTGACTGGCAAGTAATTTAAACAGAGTGTATATTAAAGATTTCAGTGGTGTTTCTAGTTGCATAAAATCCCCTTGGGTGCCTTACTGACATGACCTCTTCTAACATTAATGCTGATGTTGTTGCTTGTTTTGGGGGTGTTAGGAGTTGCAGTCTCATCCTGGATGCCATGGAGCTACTCCCTGAAATCATCTAGGAGCCTCATTTAGCCATATCCTCTTGTTTCAAGGACAATACCAGTGGCAATAGCCTTGAGCTCTTCTTTTACTCATGTGCTAAATCTAAACTATGCATCCAGAGATAAAAATGGTGGCCTGTAGTCATCTTCTGTATTTAGTAATTCCTGTTCATCCTTGAATGAAAACTGTAATTTTTCAAGTCAAAAATGGACTGCCTTTTAATTTCTTTTTTAGTCAGCTAATCACTAAAAATGCAGAAAATCATGTTTTGTCAAAAGAAGGAAATTTCCACCACTGCAAAGCCAAAAGCTTTAGGAGAAAAATGTGTGAGGATCCAGGCTGCTTCTCTAATGCATGGTATAGAACACTGCCCCATCACAGCTGACTCATAAAGATCCACAGAGGAGAACTACAGTGTCAGCTTAATAATAATTTCTGTATTTTCCTCTCAGTAGTAACACAGGAGTTAAATTTTAAATGAGAAGTTACAATTAAAAGCACTGATTTTTTTTAGTCTCTGTCCATAACCACAAGCCTTATCCCAGATGACATGACAGAGATTTTTCCCAGCCTTCTGTGAAAATATTGGTAGAAAATAGCAGGTGCAGCCTTAAATTTCACTCTTCATCACAGCATGTTTAAGCTCACAGTCCTGACACCAGTTAGTTTTTATCTTCCCCAAAAAGTGCTGTAATGCTTATCAGTACAGTGACATTCCTGACAGTTGGAACTGTTCTGCATGGCTCAGTGGCATGCAACAGCTTATATCTTTATATCTTATAGACCATATATCTATTTCTTTCATATAATAATCCTGATAAAATGTCATCTCTCAAGCAGAAGCCATGTTACATGTTTGAAAGCCAAATCCAATATTTACTGACCATTTAAAAATGATGCTTATGGGATGTGTGGCCGATGAGCCCAGGCATTCAGTAGTTTGTCAGACACTGTTGTGGAGAGATATGAGAAGAAGTTTACCCAAGTATCCTTATCTCTCCACACACATTGTATTCTCTAGAAGTAAGGAAATGCAGCAAGCTGATGATACTAGATATTCTTGCATCATTAAAAAAGCTAACATATGAGATGAAAATCCTGTAGATTGTGACAGAACTATTCCCAAAGAGAGTTTCTTAACCCTATAGAAAGATTCTAAGTAACTTTGTTTATGATTTTCATCTGTGTGTTTGCTTAGGGGACATTAAGTGCAGGTATAGATCCACTTAGAGTTTGAATCATTTTCTATGCATTTGTTTGCTGTAGCTGCCATGGAGACAGATGATGAAGTGGCCACTGCCTGACCTGTGGGCAGTGTCAATATGGAATGGCAATCAGCTCATTGCCAGGACTGAGGATCCCTGATCAAAAGGTTTGTTTAAAAGTATGTGCTTTGGTAAGCACAAATGTAGACACAACCTGTGTCTATGGATGGAACAGCCAGGACTCCCTTACCTCAGCCATAGCACATGGGCTGCCTTTTGGGGCAAGGATGGCTTGGTGGATTAAAGCTGCTGTAAAGGAAGGGGATGAGGTATGTGTTAGGAGCTTCTTTAGAAGACGAATTCTGAACAAGTCAGAATTGGTGGCAAAATCTGTGTCTTCTTTATACCATTATGATATATGCTTAAAATACTTGAAGCCCTTTTAAAGGATTCTGAATTTTTTTAAATGAAAGGGGATATAAATGCAGGCATTACTGATATTTTCAATGGAAAAACTGAATAAATATCTGACAACACTTGTGTTGAGGGTGATAAAAATAATATATAAGATCTCTTCTAAATTACCACAAAATTACTTGTACAAAAGTTGATATAAGTACCTTTTTAGTCTTCAGTGATTTTCAAAAGAATAAATTCAGTAACTTCAAAACAAATTCCAAGTACTTCAGCCTTAATTTTGAGATGAGATGTTTCCAAGGATTAAAAGAAGTATGTGTGAACTCTGAGCTTTTCTGGTTTACTTTCTTAGTCCACTGAAACAGGACTTCTATATAGACTTGAGGTAAAGAAAGCAAGCACCCTTATCAGATATTATGTTATGTGATCTTTGCACAGGCAAGCCTTGTAAAATCAGCAGCATTTTTAAGTGCCTTGATAGCTTCACAAGGTATGTATATACATTTTCAGAAGAGAAGTGCTGTGAGACTGTCAGAGCTCTTCTGAATTTCCAACAGAGCAAAAAACCCCAAAGAACCAAAGAAAATCATGGATTTGGATGATGCAATCAGTATGAATTGCATCCTATCTGCATTGGTACTAAACATTGTTATAAATATTTTTAATTATCACATGATGTTGCTAAACCGAAATGATGTGTATTTAGCAGTTCTATTGAGTAGTCATAGTCCATATTCATAGATAATGTGGATTTCAATTTTTTGATGTGCCTTGATATGTGAGACAACCAGCTGTAAGAGGGGGAAGAAGAGTGACTTGCACTAGCAGATTTAGCTGGTCATTCATTTGTTCATTCAGCATACAGGCTAGAGAGTGCTTAGGCTTTGATAGCAAACAAGATTCACAGTTGCTCCTAGCCTTGAGAAAATTCTTGCACGGTAGGAGTAATGCAATTCCATATTTATCTGTCTGGTTCTACTCTCACTTTCATCTATCTGTAAGACCTGGGTACCCTTCATCTGTCATTAGCAGGCAGCCTGAGCACCCTGTTGCTGTGTGTAATTAGCCCTGTTGCAGCCCTCTGCACAGATGAAGAGCTGGAGAGCAATTTCCTCAGCCAGGTACCTTCTGATGGCTGCACACTCCCGATTCACCAGCCAAGGGATGCAAGGATGTGTGTCTGTCTGCGTCCCATGGGCAGCAGGGAGTTCTATTTGCAGCCTGTCCAACTTGCCATAGTCTTGTCTGAGGACCTGATGAGCTGCAAGGTTGAGCTATGATGAGGACACAAATGCTTTATTGGATGTGGCTGCTGAGCTGGTGTGTGTAATGATAGTAAACAACATTGACCAGCAACATATCAGCGTGCTCAAAGTGCCACAATAATATAACACACTCTGGCTTAGTGGGTATTTTCTGTCTCTAACATCAGGTTTAAAATTTGTAGCTAGGTTAATCTAAGAGTATGCATGTATCTTATGAAAGACCTCATCTTAATACAGTAATGTAAGCATTTAAAAGGTTCTGTTATTTCTTCCACCTTCTTTCCAATACATTTGACTCCAAAGAAAGCCTTTTTAACTGTTTCTGCAGTTTATAAAGAAATGTGTCCACTTATTAAATCCAGACGTGCCATTTGTTAAAGGAATTGCGTCCTGTGAGACATCCTGGAGAATGTTGCTTTCATCTTTTAAAAACTGCTTCAGCTAAATAAAATGGTTACTCAGTCTCCCTTAGTCCACTTTAGTAATTCTGTATTGCTGACTTTAAAATAAATGGATATCTGGAAGGAGCATGTTTCTCCCTGCTATGATGAGAAGTTCTGGTGTTTTCAGTATTTTCAGTACAAGATGCCTTATAAATGTTGTATCTGGACAGTTGAGCATAATGCATCTAAAGACAACTCCTCTACTTTCATGAAAGTCTTCTCGTTATAAATTATTGGGGAAACAAGAGATAGAAGAAAGCTTTGGGGTCATACTGCTAATTCCATCTGGCGATATCTAGACTGCATTGAAGGGGTAGTTTGAGATCTGGGTTACTTTACTGATAGATGACTGTAATTGGACTCAGAGACACTAAAATGAGAAAGAGAAGTAAAGAGGTTAAGAATTTTTGGATGCACTGTGAATCTGTCTGATAGTATTGTTAATGCATTAAAATAGTATGTACTGTATATTAATAGACAATTGCTTTAAAAATACTCAGTGTTGTTCTCTCCTGTTCTCAGCATTATAGGTGCATTAAATTACAAAAGGAAATGAAATAAAACCCTGTGAGCACAGGCATCCAAGTGAGTTCCTGCATGTCAGATGGCTGTCTAATAAAAATTAAAGCACATGTTGCATTTAGATCATGATTATTATTGAGTACCTGCAGAGACCAGATGGGGACACAAAAGAGGATCTGGAGAGTAAAACATTTGCTGCTTGTAAGGGCATGAGATACCTGAACCTGAAAAGAAACAGGAAAGGAATGGGAAAATTTCTTACAAATGCTATTTTGAGTTAAGAATGACTGTGGTACTCCTGTTGGAGTGGATCAACGAGGACCATAAAAAGATGGAGAATGTCACAGGTGAGAGCTGATCTGTTCAGTAGATCATCCCTAGAGAAGTTTCTAAAGCAAAAAAGCTTTAGGCAGTTTCATTATTATATGTTAGAAACAAAATAAGGTCGTAGTCAGTAGATGGACAATATGCAGCTTCCTTATTTTGTGGGATTGATGAGAATACTTTTAAATGGATGAAATGGGACACAGGAGAAAGTGCAAGAGAGACCCATGTGATGCCTGTACAAGCCTTGAAGGCACAGAGAAATTAAAATTGGACAAATGAGACTATAAAAGTGGATAAAGGAACAATATGAGGTTATATGCAGCAAAGAAAAGCTAGTTCCATTGTTGGTAAAAATTTTGACATGAAGATTTAGTTACGGAAAGAATCCCATCTCATCTGGCTGAGAGTTGGGTGAGCTCAGTGTGAATTGTGGAATTGTTGTGGCATCAATGTAAGGATCCAGGCAGATGCATGGAAGCTATCTATGCCAAAGGGAAATAAGGTGTTACCCATAAAATGGCAATGTGTCCAGAAAGGCTTGTACTGGTAAGTAGAATCAGTTGGGTGTCTGCACACATTAAGAGCATAAAGCTCTGAGAAAGAGAAGATGGGATGAAAACAGAACCTCCATAAATGAAAAAAAAAATTGAATAAAAACTAAGAGAAAATCTTTGCTGAGGTAGTGTCACAGTAATCCAAAGGTGGATGAGAATAAGGACAGGGAGAGAATTACACAGAAACCAACATAAGTCTGTAAGGTTTCCAGTGGACAAATATTTGAGAAGTTGCAGTTAATTAATCTGGAATAAAATGTGCAGGGAGTGCTATATAAGGCAGGCATAAATGTCATCCTTACCCCAAGGTTTAAAAAAATGGCTAGAAATAATAAAAGTATATAATTGAGATATAGTTCTCCATGTTTCATTGTATAAATAATCATCCTAAAAATAGTACTAAGCAGAAGCAAGGAATCTGAAAGTAATGGAAAGAGGATTGGCCTATATAGAGAACTGTACCACAAAAATCAGAAAACATGAGAATGACTTGTAAATGTCTAAGAAGCTACTTAACAAAGATGTAACTATTTTTCTAAAAATAAAAATTGCAAAAATTAAAGAAGAATGGAAATGCAGACAGTGGAAAAAAAGTTGAATTTTTACATTAGTGGTGGTATAGATGGATGGGTTTTAGATGTAATAGGTAGCGCTTCTCATAATTTAATGATTCTATTGAACCCAGGACCAATGCAAGGCATCTAATAGGAGTGATTATGCAGAAATGGAAATTCTTACCTCCAGGGGGAAGCAAAACTTAAATTATGTAATTGTTTCAATCAGAAGAGACCGTATCATCCACATCTAAGAATTTGCATAATATTTCAATTCCAAAAGCAAGTACTTTTAATAAATATATCACATTAGTTGGTATTACCTGGGGAAATAAACGAAAAATAGAACTCACATAAGAAAAAAATTACTCCATTTAAGAACATTACTGTAATCTCAACAGTATGTAAAATCTTCTAGAAAAAAAAAATGAGAAAGATTTTAAGGAAACAATAAGCAAATGACACAAAACATGGTAAGTAAGTTAAGATACAATCTAGGATCTCCACAAGGTCATGCCTGATTAAGCTGATAACTTTGGTTGAAAAAATAGCTAAGCTAATTCTCTAAACTAAAGAAATAATGATATATCCACATAGGCTTCAGCAGAATACTGTATTTGTCATCTGCAGTGTAGAGATTTGTTAACATAGGAATTACAAATCAGTTGCAGGAGGGAAAAGAGAATTAAAAAATCAGCAAGAAGGGTAGCTGGAGCTGGAAGATGGGTTGGAGGTCACCAAAGGATTTCCCAAGGACTGACTATAGGATCAGTCTCAGGAAATGTTTCCTTTACTGATTGTACTACAAAAGCACCAATATTGGGAAAAAAGTTTTGATGACACAAGTTAGCAGAAGGATTATGCTGAAGTTTCATTTGGAAGAAATGGGATGAGCATATGAGTTGGAAAATAGTGCAAGGGGGATGACAGACTGCTATCAGAAGTGAAGGGTTGTGCACTTGGGAGCTTGTATCAGAGGCTGGACAGGCATGGGAGTGCTAATCACAAGAAAACTGAGGTATCAAAATAAGACTTTTGTGGAAAGTGGACAGATTTCTTTCTAGCATGAATCATCAGGCAATATGAGGAAGTATGCTTCCCATGCAAAGAAGCCTTAGTCCTGCTTGATATAAGGTATGTAGTATAACACACAAATATCTGTGCCAGTGTGACCATATATACTTAAGAGAACTAAATTCAAACTGTTTCAGGAGCCTAGGCAGGTTTCTAAAATGCCTTGGGGAAGGAAGAGGCTATTTTATGAGTCGAGATTAAAATTCTTGATTTGTCTGACTCTGTAAAAAAGAAAATTGAGAGGAAATACAGTTGCTGTCTCTCACATAGGAGGATTTGTACATAAAAGATAGCTCTAGCACAAAAAGAAATAATTACACACTGATCTTGAGAATCTGTGAGGTGAAATGTAGGCAGCTTTCAAATATGAAGCACAGTGGGACAAGGCACCTGACTAATTTTTAGAAGAAAATGTGTTGATTCATGAAAAAAAAAAAGTATATAAAGGCACCATTAGGTGCCTACAGGGAAGGGATTTGGTAATAAAATTGATTTCTCTTCCTAATGAAAGGAGACACAGGAAAGATGGGGAGGGAAGGCTTTAAAATTATACTGGTAAAGGCATGGTGATATACTTGCAAATTACAAAACTCATGTGTTTTTCATTTAGAAGTGAGGAAGGCCCCATATAATACTGATATCTGCAAACACTACACAATACAACAGTTTTTTTAAACATAATTTTGCTTGACTGGGGAGACTTAAGACTAGTTTGGCCCCTTTTCACTGTGTGGATAATTTCATTAAATGAAAGCCTAAATATATTTCTAAAAATGTTTAAGCATTTTTTTCTGCTTTCTTTTCATGTAAGTGATTTTTACACTGTACATCTGAAAGAAAAAGGAAAACCATACTGCAGCTGGCATTTTGTTAAGTTTTTCACATATAACCTTGATATATGTCAAGTGTGACTGTATTTTGCTGTATATTTATAACAGTAATTATTTTTGATGTTACCTTTCTGCAGTAAAACACAATTTCTTGCAACTTATGGGAAGCATAAACTTTATTACTCTCATATTTAGCATAGAGAAGAAAACCTCACATCATATGAATAGTTAGTGCCTTGTATTAATATTTCTATGATTAGTATGAGAAGTTGAGCTGATTATTTTCATAGCCTGATTAGAAAAGTAGAATTGTATAAACGGGCTTAGTGCAGTGCTGTGTAATGTAATCCTCCACATGGCAGCAAAGAAGAAGGAAAGGTTTCTGCTGGAAATGGCGTTTGGTGTAGCTCAGTAATGCAGTCTTTCCTACAGCAGCACAGAAAGATATTGGCAGCCTCAGGCTATGTTTCCTATAATGTCACTTTATTTATTCTGGGTTTTTTTGGGCTTCCTTTTTCAGCTTGAAGGAATTAAGTCCCATTGAGATGGAAAAGATCCATATCTGAAACAGGGTAAATTGTTTGTTGATTTTGTGAAATGTGTAAGTCATAATGCGAGCAAAAACAAATCTCTTACTTTGATGGCATGCTGTGAACTTTCTCCCTCCGCCAAAATGTTTGTCCTTGGAGGTGATACATGGTGGAAGCTCTCTAAGGGCAAAGATAACAATAAAGTGATGTGTTCCTGGAACTAGAGCATTGGGTTAAGTGTTTCGCTTGTTTGTTATTTTTTCCAAATCGTTTCAAGTAAATGATGATCATTTACACAGACTTGGAGAGCTTGGTGAATAAATGAATCCCAGGAAAATATTAGATGATTGCCCGCAGTCTTGTTTAGAAGAGACAGTGTTTTCAGAGGGGCAGGAGGATTCCTGCTGAAGGGTGGCATTTGTAACAGCTGCCACAGGGCAGGAGCCAGCCATGAGCTCTGCTGGGCTGCTGCTATCCTGCCATTTCCTCTGCAAATGGGTAGTCCTGCTTCACACATAGTGCTTTTTGGAATGTTGGCTCTGTCAATGCAATTGCATTGCTTCCAGCTCAGTTATGAGGGTGTAGATAAGATGGGAATCTGATGGAAGGTCCTGGTGGGAGAGGATGTCCCCGTGCCTGCCAGCTTGGCCCCACTGCCTGTGAGCAGTGGCATCCCTGCTGAGCTGGGCACTGCCGGGCAGGGGAGGAGTGACCTGTGCACGGCAAGCGCTTGAGCCCTGCAGAACTGGATCTGGTGTTGTCCTGGATTTGCACTGTTCTCAGTCTTTCAACACGGTCGCCAGTGGGTGTGAGCATGCAGAGGGATTTCTCTGCCAGGCAATGATGAGTCACCGGTGGGACTTGCTGCAGGTGGGAGACTGCCTGTTTCAGGAATTACAATCGATATGCTGGTTAAGGAATGTAGGTGGAATAGGGATGGGCCCATTAAGAAGTGAGCCTAGTTGCAAGTTTATGATTTCTCAGTGAAAATTCTCCCTTAATATTTTTGTTTTGAATTTTCAGAAGAGCTCTGCATTTCATAACTAAGTATATTGGTGTTTTTTGTGTTATTTCCTGCTTAGACATAACTAGGGCATGCAGAGGATCTTGGAGGAGATCTAAGATAGCTGTCATCTGAGATTTCTATCCTCAATTTGCAGACCATGCTGTGTAACAAAATCTGAATATTCATTTTGAACTTTTGGGGTTTGCTTATCCAAACTATTTGAAATTCGTCAATCATTATCAAAGCTAAAATCATCTTTTCTTTGCTTCAGTTACTGAGAGAGATTGAAAATTCTTACTTGGGAGAGTAGTCAGTATGGGGAGATGGACCACATAGCTACAACTTTGAAAGTGGGGCAGTCTAAGTTCTATTTTCTATGTTCTATTTTCTGTTTAAAAAGCCCCCTAAACCAATGGAGAAAGGACATCTAAAAACTTACATTTCATTTTTGAAATATGTAAATAGAGGCAATTCTCCCTTAGTAAGCTGTAACAGCCAGCTTTGCTATTTGCTTGTTTAATTGAGCAATGATGAAGTTACATAACTTTTCTTCAGGTAATACATTCATCAATATTAGCAAAGTCACTTCTTGTCTTTTATATCTGGATACACAGTTTTCCCATTTTGTCTTCTTCCTATATATGAATGACACAGTTTTAGCCCCTGAAAAACTGAACTTCAAGACCAGAATACAGTGTCAGTGAAGTGTCCAGCCTGTGAAAATAGATTTCTGTCATGTTAGCGGTGGCACATGTGACACAGACTGTGAAAGTTTGTCTTGTATTCAAGACTTAAAATGTTATTTCTATTCATTATGTTTTTCTTTCCCTTAGCTTAATTTCATCTTATTCTCTTACCTTTCCTTTGCCCTCCCTCAGCTTTCTCACTTCTAATTCTCACCTTTGTAACAAACTTTTATTTCCCTTTGCTGTCTCACTGTGTCTGGCTTTAGGTTATGCTGTTTCTCCTGTTTTCCCTGCATATCATTCTTTCAACTAATTTTGTAAAATGGACCACTGTCTATGCTTGCATGAAGTGAGAGTGAATGAACATGGTCCAAAAAATTTAAAGCTGCTGGATGGCTGAGTCCATGGCTGTAGAAATAAGGGTCACGTTGAGTTCTGTGAAGGCCAGAAGACCACATCTTTCTTAAAATAAGGGGTGGGAAAGTTAGCCCATTTTTTCCCTGCCATTGCATAATGGCATTTCCATTATATTGCATAATATAAAGTTGATTGTTCTTCAAAGTTACCCAAGTGGCTGAATGGATTTTGTTCATGTCCCTGGACTGGGCAATCAAGAAGCAGAGGAGTCCATGTGTGACACAGGAGGCCAATGGTAGGGAAGAAACCTTTGACAGGCTTAGAGGGGAAGGGATTTATCTGACTCCTCAAGGGGAAAATTACTGACTCTTGCACTTATAGGATGCTTCTATGGGATAGTGTGAAATGAGCACCTTCAGGACTCAAAGCCTCTTTACAAGGAAGCTTTACAATGGCAGGAGAACTGCACCATAGAATCAAAGGCAGGCAAGGAGAGGCTTTTCACCCTGGTTTGTTTAACTGCATTTGAAGGACAAACCTTTGTATGTAATTTCAACTGCATGCAAACTATGCTTTTAAAAATGAGTCAAAATGGGTGGTAGAAACTTTTTTTTTCAAATGGCCAGATAGGTTTTGCAAAAGTGAGAGAACAGAAAAAACCTCCCTAAACACATCACTGTGCCTGCAGAAGGCTGCATCAATATGACAGACCATGTTACTTCGGTGACTAGAATTATTCCTGCACTGGGCTGTGTGCAGTTTTCCTTTTGTATGGAAGAGGAATGGTCCTGTCAGAGCAGGCAGTGCCCCTTCTGTCCGCAAAGCGGAACGTGTTGTCAACAGAACCAGAAACGTATTTGTGATGAGAGGGAAAAAAAAAATAATCCTTTCAAGAATTAATTTTCCAGACTATGATTTTTCAAGGTACTGAGTGTGTAAACTGAAGCTGCTTATCTTAGATAAGGATAGAGGGGAAGGACAGATGTCTGTGTACAGGAAAGAAGAGAAACAGCTAAGCACAGATTCTAGGTGCACTACAGATGCACCTTATGTGCTTTTATAAACTGGAATTTGATTGGAAAAATGGAAAATTTCTGAGTGTAAAAAATTAGGAGGTAGAAAACGATCCTTTGGCATTGAGGGTGAGCATTGCTTGGGACTGGGGATGGCCTGGCAAGGCAGTGAACACATCCCTCGACTACTGGGTGTGCATCCATCCCTCGTGCTCTGGGTGCCTGCAAATGGATCCCCTGAGCATATCAGTTCCTCACCACTGGAATCTGTGCCTCAGGAGGGAGCCTGGAGCAGGAAACCCTTTAGCATATACAAATTCAGAATTCCTTTCCTTTTCCTTCAGATGTCTTCACACTGCTGTGACAAATGTGAGTGAAGTGGTGATAAATGTCACTGGGAGTACAAAGGATCTGTTCAAAGGCTCAGGGTGATTCTGCTGCCTTAAATTTTTAGCCATGAGAAAGATATGTATTTTTAATAAAAGTTTTGGTTTTTTTTATTAGGCTAGAATGGGGTATGATGAGCAATATAGAAGAATGGAAAAAGTTCAAAATATTTCACTAATCGAAAAAAATCTCACAAAATAACTCTCAAGTGCTTTGGACTTCTTTGTTAACTGGAAAATCTGGATTGTTTTAACAAGAAAATTAGGAGTAAGTACTTTTTCTTTGGACTTCTGCTGCTGTAAATAAAATGTTAAATACTTTCCCTGTGCAGGGAAGAATTAGTTTACTGATTTATAGTTTATTTTTGGTTTTATATTGAAATTTATTTTTACCTTTCTCATGTTGAAAATTGACAAATTACTACAATCTGTCTACATACATGTATTTTGGGGTTTTTAAAGTAACTTTTATAGTATGTGCTGTAATCAGGTATCTGAACCAAAATATTCTATCCTGTAGTTCTGTTCCACTCATTCATGAGTAATTTATTTCCACTATTTTTTGAAGTAGGTGATTAGAGTAATAGGCACATACTAGTAGTTTTTCAATTTTCACTTACACTAAAATAAAATTCACTTTCAGAAGAGAATATGTTTAATGTGTCATTGAAATAGAATATAACTCCCTTAAGATAATGGTCTTTTACTTGCAGCTGTATCCACCAAATACAAAGGCAACATGAAAAATTAGAGTAATAAAAGAGTAGATACTTTGTTTTAGTGAGACTATGAGCTGCCCCGGTGAACATTAAGAAAAAATTACCTTCTTAACACTATTTAACTTTATGATCAGGCATCAGACAGACCTAAAAGAAGAGATGATTGGGGAAGATTTTTTAAAAATTACTTTCTTATCAATTTATTTAGTATGACTGTGAAACCAAAAATATATAGTTTGAAATAAGCAGCCTCTGACATTGATATAAATAAAAAGTCTCATGTCTTTTTCCAGTTTTAGATTTTCTTGGTGTTCCAGCTCGTGGAATCCTAAATGTAAATTTAAACCTCTGATTCCAGGAAAAAAGACTCTCAGCATTAGAGTTAAAAAATGAAAATGGTGGAAATATTACCTGCCTGTAACTTAAATGCTCAAAATCCAAAAAGCAAATGAAAAGTCAAAAATTTATTTTGGATTTTATTGGGGATATGGATGCAGGGCTCTGCTAAATGGAAGGACATCGTAGCTTTTTAGGTTCAAAATACCGTAGAGCTTCTACTCTGTCTCCTTCTCACATCTTCCAAGCAGGATATAGATTTTTAATAAAAGCTCTGTGAAAACTGAAAGAAGAAATAGGTGTTCTGAGAGGCTTTAATCCTGTTCTTTGAGTTCATAAAAAGAAGCCAGCTATTTGTCATTTAATTTCTTGTGTTGTATTTCTACCTTCACTAAGTACAGCATTGAGCAGATTTACACCAGATCTACATGTGAAGAGAACCACAGCCTTTCTGAAAGAAAGTCTTAGTTGTGCCTGGGGGAAGGAGAAGGACCCTTTCTGTTAACTTAGTTCACTTTCCTCGTTTCTCTTTGAGGAATCTGCTTTGCTCCCACCTTTCCTCTGATACCTAGGGAGGAAGGAGATGCCATTCCCTTCTCATGTCACCATGAGATTCTCCTGGTCCCTGCCAGGTGTAACACAGTAGAGGTGGGAGGGCCTGCAGTGCAGTGGGCTCTGCTTTGCTGTGATGGTCATAATTTCAACTTGACCCCCAGGAGTCTCCTGAGCCCAGGCGAGCCCATTCCTTCAGTGAGGCAGCACAATGCCACCACTCCTGACAGTGGGCATTTGCAAACTGTGTGTTGGGGGCAGGGCTTTGCCCAGGTGGGCATTTTCTTCATACAGAATGAATATTTGGTTTAAATGCTCCCAAATTTAGTCACAATTACTTGTAAGTAAAAAGAAAGAATATTGAGTTAAGATTTCTGTAAGACAGAGCTTTTTGGAGTGAAGTTTGGCTTCTTGCTATGCTTGATGGGACTAATGACCATAGCCAACAATTTTTGGTGATGCTAAGGTGAGAAAGAACAAGATCATTTCTTGCCTATTCCCCCCTGGCCACCTCCTGTAACTGCGCTGGTCAGATGGGGCAAGAGCTGTCACTGTCCCTTGCCAGGACCCAGACCCCCAGGACAGAGTGGGAGCTGCAGAAGTGCTGGGAGTGTGGTCACTACTTTGGATTTTGGCCCTATCTAGTGAGTTGCCATCACCAAGGATAAAGGATGTAAGGATGTGCTGGTAAGAAAAAGGGCAGGGAAAAAGTGATGTTCCCAGTGTGGTGGAGGAGGAATAAACTCTAATGTGATCATTCCTGTCACAGATGGAATATTTTACAAAATATTCTGTCTATAATATAAGAAATATGCTAAATATCTCTATTATGCTGCAATTGAAATGTAGAAATAAAAATAGAAGCTGAAAGGTAGAGCTATTGCCTCTGCTGGGTTTATAGCACACTGTCAGTGGAAGATGTTAACCCTAAAACCTCTGGAAGTGCCTTGTTCACTGTGGGGGAAATGCTGGGATAGCCTTAAGGATTAATAAAATGTAGCAAATGTAATTTTTTACCGCTATAGCTGACCATTATTTTTTAAATTCTGTAATAAATGAGTGAGCATGGAATGGTAACACAAACTGTTGCAAAAACCAATCTGCATGTTAAATCCTACTTTTGTTTTGATTGAGACGGAGTCAGTTATTAACTGCATGATCAGAGCACAGACGCTGAGTCCTATTCTTTCCTTAATTGGGAATTGCTGTTACAGATACTTGACAGTGGTTCATAGTGGCAATAATCCCTTTTGAAAATGGTTGTTATTCTAGTCATAAGTAGCTTGCCAGGGCACTAACCCCAGCTTCACCTCTGATGGTTAGGAAAAGAACCTGCTTGGTATCTGATGATGTTTAGTGATTTCCTGCTAGATAATTGCCAAACTAGCAAAGTAAGAAAACACAACTTTTAAAATATTTTACCTTTGGCTAGAAAGAAGGTGTGGACTGTGAAAAATATTGTAACTCTCATTGTTCATAATGAAAATTCACTGCTTACTGAGAGTGCTGACTTAAAATTTTTGCACATCTTTTGTTGATCTTGCAGGCTGATGCACACGACCTGCTAATGCGATGCTTGGCTTTCCATACAGAACCATTCATCCATGTTATATGTGAATGAAGCTTCCTGGTTTGTACATGTGCTGTGTCACATTCCTCTGGTTTTCTAACAAAGCTTTTAATTGGTATGCTGTGACTAATGAGCATGAAGTCCCAGAGGAAATGGAGCAGAATTTTCCATTATCCGCCAAGAAGCTTCAAGCACATAGATTATCAGGGCTTGAACTCCAGGATAAACCAGGGTCAAAGGCTCTGAGTATAATGGAATCTCATAGCTTAATATTTTGCTTCCATAATATTAAATTAATAGTTTCTCAGCAAAATTGTATTGTTTGTCTGATGGCACTGTGCAAACTGTAACTGGCATTTCACTTGGACATCACATCAAATCCCTGACCCTTCACTGTTAAAGCTCCTGTAACACTTGAATACTGATGCCCTGCCTTTGTTCCGGTTTGGGTAATGATGTGCTGCATACTTTTGTGGGATAAATCTCTCTTCAGTTTCAAGCAGAGATCTTGCTCTTCATTCTTCCTCTGAACATTGTACATTCCTCCTTCCTTGTTGCACATTGTTGCTGACACAGGATTGCTGCCATATGGAGCAGCAGAAGTGGTTGCATTTTTGGGAGGGGGTTTAGAGCTCTCACTCTGACTTGAACATGTTCAGGACCTCTTTGCTTTCAAGACTAAATGAGATTGGATGCAGTGAGGCCAGCATACCTATAGGCTACCTCTGCCAAGTAGAGCAAAGTAATTATCTTCTGTGCCTTATGTTCAGCACACCTACTAAGTGTCCCCAACAGGCACAGTATCAAAGAAAATTTAAATTAACTTAAAAGCATAAAAAGCTATCCATATTGTTACTGGAACTGGTGGGGGAAATTGTAGCTAGCTTTCCAATAAAGTATGTGGAATATTTTAACCAATTCACTCTTTTAGTAATTAACCCAATATACAATTAATCATTTCCTCCTTTCTAATAGAGTCTCAGTGTGAATTATGCTTTGCAGTGAAAGCACTAACCCAGAGAAAGAAAAAAAAGAGATTTTTTTTTTTTAAGGTTAGCTTCAGCAGGGTCACTTCCCTGAGCTGTCATGGTTCAGTGTGTGGCTGTGTAGAAGTTTGTAGGGACAGGGACTGGAAGTGAGCAACTGAAGAAAGAAGGGATGTCTTCTTGCAGCAACATTACCACCTTATAACAGGTTAAAGCTCATGAAACTAGCCCAGAATTAAAATCAAATAAATCTATATTCTTTTACATGTCGAAACTCCTCCATTGCACAAAAATGTCATGGTACTGGTGGGAGCTGTGTGGAGTAGGTTCATCCTTCTTGTGCAGGTGGCTCCTTGCATTCCCAGCAGCTGTGGCTGCAGGAAAGCTGTCTGTCATTTGCTCCTCTCTTACACATTTGTTTTGCTTCATTTTCTAGCTGGTGGGCTCTTGTAGACCCTCTCTGTTCTCATTCTGTGAGGGAGTTTCCAAAGGTGCTGTCACCTCTCGAGCTTAGTGCATGAGTGCCCACTGTCTCTGGATGGTGTGAGTGTGTGTGTGTGTATGTTTTCACAACTAGAACACAAAGAGTTCTGTGGTTCTGTGCATCTTCTTGAGAAACAATAAGGAAATTGATGCTCCAGAAGTATCTTGGACAGTTGTTTCACATGACAGCATTGGTTTATTTTGTTTGCATATTAAAGAACTTCTATATTAGCTCTGTATTACAGAATATTAAGGTTGTATTATTTGATTCAAAGGTTACCAGGTGCAAATACTAAGAGCAATAAGTACCTCGTGTATTCAGATTGTGATGTATTGTCTTTTTATCCTGTGAAGAAGGGGTTTATGCTTCCTCTGCAATCAGGAGTTCTGTGTGCACTATTAACAGCAGATAGCTGTAAATAATTGCCTGTCCTTTTCTTACCTTCACAGATACCAAGGGGACAAACTAACAGTGGTACTAAAATATGGTACCTATTACTGCTTTAAAGCCCACAGAGAAGGGAAAGGGCAGTGGAGTTTAAAGGTTTTGGTTACATTCTAGATGCAGGTAGGAGAGCACAGCTGATGTACTCCAGGGTGGCATGGAGTGTATCCATTCACTCATCCAGGTTGCTGTACTTAAAGTACAAAAAAACAAGGGAGTTGAGGTGAAGGTCAGTACTGCCTTTCATTTTCATTTGACAGATCCTATAATACCCAGAGCGTGGATGTCTGCTGACCACAATTACACCCCAGGTTCTACTCAGTGATCCAGCAGTATTGCAAAATATGCCAGACACAAATATATTCATTTGTGGAACACCTCCTGGCTTTCTGGAGAGCAGAGTGCCTCACAGCCCCTGGGCTGGGGCACAGGTGGCTTCAGGGCTAACAGGGAGGGAGGGTGCCAGGGGCTGCTGGAGCTCCCCAGCCCACAAGCCTGGACTTACTGCTGACCCTCTGGCATCTTGGTTTTGTTTGGGAGGCCACAAGTGGGAAGATAGTTCCTCTGTCCAGTCCAACGCCCTTGTTGTCCCAAAGGGCAGTGGTTGTTGTGAGTTGAATCACACTCACAGATTTGCTTGCTTCCAACTCAAAAATCACCTTCATTTTCATACTTACTGTGCATATTGGGAAGCTGTTTGATCCATCATTCCTTTCCCTAGCCAGAACTGTGGCATTTCTACTGTGCAAAGAACAAAGACCTTTACCATTCAAAACACTCCTGTACTGAAAGGATGGAAATGTAATAGCCAGCCTATTTATCTGTGTAGGAAATATTTGGGAAAGTACTCCCACAATCCCTCTCTGTTTATTTTTGACCCCTTGTGCTGCCAGGACAGTCTAGAGAAGCCACATGTTTTTATTTTCATGTGAGCGAGAGAGAGGTGATTAAAAGTATGCTTTGGAACCTATGCCTTGATGTCTTATGTGAAAAGTACTACCCACCAGAATCTTCAACCTTGTGCCTTTAAAAAACAAACATGTTTTCCTACCACCTTCAACATGTACCCAAAGGCACAAAAACTGTAAAGAATTGTCAGGCAACAGCAAGAGCCTCAAAAATTTCTCTTCCCAGATCTCAGTACTGTGTTCTCCAGAATAATTATACTTTTTTGACAAATGGGATTTTCACATCTGTATAGAAATGACCTTTTTTAGTCAGTAGTTCAACTGCTATGAGAAGTGTGCATGAAGTGATACTACTTCTCAAATAAAATAAATGCTAATATATGCTAATGTATAATACTTTCACATTTGTATTTTTGGTTTTATTCTTTTCATTAAAAGCTTTAAAACGTTCTTCTGAATTTTATAGTTACATTTTAGGGAACAATAAAGTTGTGTCCTTTAAGATCGTTATTTCTTTATAAAATGAAGGTAAAGGTGTTTGCTTTTTTTAGTACTTTGGGAGATATTCATATTCTAGTAAAATATACCACACTATCTGGATCTTCAGTAAACAAATGTAAAAGTCAAACTTTTTAAAAGAGCAAGAAATACTTGAATTTTTCACATCTCTCTGCAATGTCCTACTTTTTAGTGCTTGGTTTGTTGAAAAGATTAGAAGTACAGCCCTTATTGACTTAGTCCGGTGCTGAGTGTAAATTCACACAAAGAAGAGCAATTTAACATGTGACTGACCTTTTTCAGTGCAAGATGAAGAAATGTGCTGTTAAGGTTACCGGAGTATGGCAGGATGTTTAATCAGCTTCTTTGCTTTAAAGAACAGTAGGAAGGAGATGATGTATTAAAGATGATAGCTTCTTGTAGATTTTAACTCGTAATGCCAGGATCTGAGTACAATAGCAGATTAAATCTCTGTAGGAGAACTTCCTACTGGACTTTATATTTTTAGATGTTTGTGGCTACTTCTTCCTTTACTTCTCACTGGTTGGCTTTTGCTCCCTTGAAGAGGTGTGTTGCTTTCCCTGAGATCTGCTTCCAGACTCTAACAATGTATTTCTGTTAAGGGCAATTTTTTTCCTCAGTTTTCTAGGAAAGGCAAAAGAAGACAGAAAAATGGAGCCATGCACTTTTCTGTTCTATTTCAGTGCATGCATGAGGTAAATTCATAGCTTCAAGCACTAAATGTTTGTAACACTCTTAGCATGTGTGTAACAGCACAGCAAACTTTCATGTTATAATAGCAAATCAATCCAGATTTGCTTGTGCAGCTGGGGAAGTAGAATAGTCTGGTGTTCTGTGCTTTCAATTCATCCCCCATGTTCGAAAACTCCCCAGAGCTGTGTGTGTCTCCTCTGAGTTATGCACACATACATCCAAATCAGATGGCTTCACCTGGCTGTCTTTTCTCTCTGACCAACATGGATTGATTCCAGAATAGCTCTTTATTTTAGGAACAGCACCTTTTTCCTCTACTGCCCCCATGCCCTCTCTTGAGAAATTAATTTACAATAGGAATCTTGATTCTAATTTATCTCAGAGATAGATTAAAATAGCACAGCTGAGGTTATTATATTACTTTCATTACAGTGAGACCTTCTTCCTCTTCTCCACTTCTCATTCTCAGGATGTTGCAGTTCTGTGCATCAAAATCCACTACTCTTTACCCCACTATGATCTTTTCAGAGGTTCATGAATCTAGCATTTCACTGTCTTTCAAAGGTCCATTTTTGTGTCCATTCTGTTCTTAGGACTGGACTAGAGGATCTTTAAAGGTCCCTTCCAAACCATTCTACGATTCTATAATTTCTATTCTAATTCAGGCAATACATATATATTTTTTGGAAGTTTCAGTAACCACTTCTTTATTTTTAATTTGCATTTTTGGGTCATATGCTTACTACCAATTTTTATCTTTTGCCAATGACCCTTAATTTTAAAAAGGTATATTAACACAGTAAAATGATTAAAATATTACAGAGCTGTTCTCCCATTATCTTGTATATTTAGATGAATGCTTTTCTTTTTCATGATAATGAATTTTCATTTTAGTGTTTTTTAATGAAGCAGTGTGGCTAAATGCCAGGAGCCCACCACAGCTTGTCTATCACTTCCCTCCTCAGCTGGGCAGGGTAAAGAAAATGTAATGAAATGCTTGTGGGTTGAGACAAGGACCAGGAGATATCATTCACCAGCTACCATCCTGGACGAAACAGACTCTGCTTGGGGAAATTAGTCTAATTTATTACCAATCCAATCAGAGTAGGATAATGAGAAATTGAATCCTAAAACACAACCCTCCCTTCTTCCCAGGCTTATCTTTATTCCTGATTCTCTACCCGCCACTGCCAGCAGTTCAGGGAGATGAGGAATGGGGTAATAGTCAGTTCATCATATGTTGCTTCTGCTGCTGCCTCCTCCTCAGGGGGAGGACTCCTCACCCTCTTCCTCTGGTCCAGCATGGGCTCCCTCCCTGGGGAGACAGTCCAAGTTGACATGAATCCTTCCCACAGGCTGCAGTTCTTCACCAACTGCTCCAGCGTGAGTCCCCCACAGAGTCACAGGTCCTGCCAGCAAACCTGCTCCAGTGTGGGCTCTTCCCTCCATGGGTGCACAGGCCCTGCCAGGAGCCTGCTGCAGCACAGGCTGCTCAGGGGGCACAGCTGCCTTCAGGCATCCACCTGATCCAGCATGGTGTTCTCCATGAGCTGCAGGTGGATCTCTGCTCTCCCACTGACCTCCATGGGCTGTGGGGACATGACTTGCCTCTCTACACTCTTCACCATGGGCTGCAGGGGAATCTCTACTCTGGCTTTTGGAACACCTCCTCCCTCTTCTTCTTTACTGGTGTCTTCAGAGTTGATTGTCTCACATATTCTCACTTCTCTCTTCTCTGGCCACTACTGATTCTGTGCAATAACTTTTTTCCCCCTTCTTAAATGCATTATCCCAGAGGTGCGGCCACCATGGCTGATGGGCTCAGCCTTGGCCAGGAGCAGGTCCAGCCTGGAGCCAACTGGAATTGGCTCTGTCAGACATGGGGAAAGCTTCTGGCAGCATCCTATAGAAGATATCTCTGTAGTCCCCTGTCCTCCCACTACCAAAACCTTCCCTAGCAAACAAAATACAAGCAGCTTCCCAGCCCTCTGTCTCTCTCTGATGCTTTGTTTTAATTTCACTGTTCAGCTTGTGCTTGCTTTTGAACCCACTGGTGGAGTTCTCTTTATTCTATTCTAGTGGGCTCTTAAATTACAAGTCTTTTACTTGGTTAGTTTGACAGAAGTAGTCCAAGGGCTGTGTAGCTTTTGTGTCATTTAATAACTGGAGTAATTTGTTTTTGTGGGAATGCAGCCAGATCAGAGCAAGCATTTACGTTAAATGACTCTAAGAATCTTACAATCTTAGAAACCTCTTTTTAAGGCCATAGGAGTGAATGTTTTTTACTGCCATTCAGAAGCCTTTGTTAGCTGAGTCTCAAGTAATGCCCATGTCTTCAGCATCAGACCTACTCCCTGCCTCTTGGATGCCAAACACTCCAGCACAGGCAGTGAGACAGTGATAGCTGGCAGCACCCACTCACAATGTCTTTTAAATGTCATAAATCCAAGAAAGCTATCTGAGCATTCTCTGAGCACTACCTAGATTATTGTCCTGTGGTTTTAATCTACTTTTGAGCTAGAGATGCTCCAGGTACCATGCTGTCACCACAGAACTAGCATGAGTTCACATGTATTTGTAACCAGACTCTCATTGGACTGTGCTGTTTTGTCCCTGGCTTACTCTTGCCACGGTGGTGCCCTGGATGCTGGTTACCAGGCTGAGAGAGATGGGAAAACCTCAGCTGTGAGACGAGAGGACAGACCTCCGAGAAGCAAGGAGGGTGAGGAGAAGTGGTAGGATTGCTGCATGTTTGATATAGGAAAACCTCTTCCCTCCTCTGACTTCTAGGTATCTCTTGACTCCCCCTTGGATCTGGCTCAGCTTGTCTGGGGGATGGAATTAAATCTGTATACAGTTTTTGCTCTCTGTGTCATAAGGATTGTCAAAACCAGAATTACAAGAATTAGTTTGTTAGTTTTAAGAATGGTGCAGCTGAGATAAAAGCATTAGCAGCATCATTGAAACAAATCTCCCCAAAGATACTGACACATTACCACTGCAGAGGGCACCCATGAAATGTGTTACAGTGGCTTATTTAAGAGACTGTTCATGAGAAGTGCAAAGATAAACCTTCAGAGGGTACTTCTGTAGAAGCAAAATGTGCATGCACAGCAATAACAAGTTGTCACAGGTTACACCCCTACTTCCTGGAAGGGAATTAAGGCAAAACAGGGACACACCAAGTTTTTGGAAGAACTGGAACGAAAGTTCTGAGTCTCTATTTAAGCTGTGGTGTATGATCCTGGCAGCAGCTGCTTCTCCCCACCTACGCCTTGGCTGTGTTCAGGGTGACTCTGACAGAGGAGGCTACAGTCAGTACAGGTTTTCATTAAGAAAAAGTATTAACAGAAAAGTATTACCTTCTGTAACTTCATAATCAGAGTAACACAGGTAAAATGAGGATATGGTAAAAACCATTGCAAAAGCTTAATTCACTGCTAAATAGCAATTTTAAGGAAAATAGCTGCAACTTCTTATTGGGTCCTGCTACTATCCTCCTTCCGTTTCTCTTCCAAGAAGAGGCAAAAGTTCATGGGTGTAAGAAGGGTAGCTGCTATTTATTCCTTTATTCCCCAAAGATGCTTTTTGGGCACAGTAAAATGGGATTTCAATATTGCAGAGCCCTGCAACAGGCCACACATAGTTTGAGACCTTGCTTTGGGAACCATTGTCTTGGACTTTAAATGTGAAATTAAGCCAGCATCTGCTTGCATTTAGTCTGCTATTAAAGTGAACATGGATTTTGGTATGGCAACCTAATTATTCTGAGACGGCACTCCTTTTGCTCATATGAAACAAAAATCATCAACTGAATAAATCTGTAACAAATTTTATTGACATTTCGAGAGGCACAAGTATTGCTAGTGTCAATTAAAAGTATTGTCACATGCTTTCCCAGGACAGAATTTCAGTATATCAGTGCATTTTCATACCTGCTGCCATCAGGAGCATTCACTGCTAATCAGATGGCAGGTAGCCATGAGCCATCAAACACCTCTCTCTGTTTATCCCAGGAGCATTTTTATTTCCCTGCTTCCTAATGAAGGATTTCTTTGCCAGAAATCTTGTGGAAATATTTTTCCTGTATTTCTTCAGACTTTTCCCAGTAGAGAGTATCTTTTAATTTCAGCTCTTTTCCTCTGTCACGTTGACTCCAAAGCTGTTCTTTCTGGATTTCCTGTATGCTTTGTTTTTCCAAGTTTCTGTTTTCAGTTTATGATTCTTTTGCACTGATGGAGCATCTGCCCATAATTCACGATTTTTCTATTGTGAAAAGCCATTTTGTTATAGTGGAGCTTTGATTCAGTGATGATTTCTAGTTCAGTCTGTTATTCTCAAAGATGACTGATTTCTAGTCATGGAACTTCAACCCCTAAATGAGCAGTCTGGGCTCCTGATACAGTAAATAAAACCTCCATAGAGAAGTCCAGAGCACTCTCATCTTCCTAATCATTGATCAAATTCTCTTAAATTAACCAGGGATGGGGGAAGGTATGTCTTTAGGAAGGACTTTCTTTGTCTCTTGCTTTTAAGGAAGGTGATTATTCTGTTGTGCTGTTACAGTTCTTACACCTCACATATTAGTATTAAAAGGCTAGATCATGTTTTATCTGTTTTCCAAGTCTTCAGCAAGGTGAGAAAAAGATATGAGTGAGGGATTGGTAGGTGGAATGGCCTCCTGTATTGAAGAAGCCTGTGATTACCAATCCAATGCTACATAAAAATCTTGTGGAAAATGTTTTTTTGTCAACATATTTTCCAGAAGAGTCCTGGGAAGGTTGTGAAGGCTTAAATCCTCACAGCACAGCTGAGTTGTCAAGATTTTATATCAGATCCCAGGGCGAAGGCATGGACTAGGCAGGGACAACTCTGGCCTTCCACCTTTCTTAAGATGCTGAGCTGCAGTAGCAGTCTCTCTTCCAAAATCCCTTAATGGTACAGAGGGATCTCTGAGAGAGATTTGCAAACTGTTGTGCAAAGCCCTTTTCTCTGGCCTATAAGAGAGGAGGGGAGGTATTCCAGGCTGAAGAAGTGAAGAACAGGCAGAGAACACTGTCTTTAAGCAAACACAGTCAACCCAAACACACCCTGAAACCAAAGGACCCTCTATTTTCTCACTTGCTGAATTCATCTAATGCCCACCTTTCATCATTGCTGTGCCAAAGCTGATCTCAGGGTCTAGCATATTGTTTAGCTATTGATTTGGCTTCCACTTAATTGAGATACTTGAAATGAGATTGTTCCATGCTGTGCAGTGCACATTTATACAGCACCTTGCTACATATTTTGCCTTCTCCTTGCCCATTAATGACAATAAAGTTGTCGGGAAGCTGTTGCCACCTGAACTGTTTTAACATTGTCTGTCTTCTGACTGCTGACCCTGCCATATGGAGTGAATTCCCAGATCTTGCAAGTCTGTGTGGGGTTGATGTAGAAATTTTCATTTAACATTCATGGCAAAGGCAATCTGTCCTCCATTGGCATCCATAAACTATCACTGGTTTGTTTACAAGACTGGCTTACAAAAATACACACAGAGAGTGAGTGAAAACTTGTTTCCTTACTATGAGTGATCTTAACAAAGAGCTTTCCGGACTTGAAAGGCAAGACAAGCAAGCATTATGCTATGATTTAGGTTTCTGCAGTAGGAAGTCTTTTAAAGCAGTCACAGAGATCTTCTTTCTGAAATGGCTGTGTTGACATTTAATAAAGCGATTGTCAAAATTTTGGAATGGGGGTTGTTTGGTTGGGGTTTTTTTTAGTTCGTGAGGTTGTTCCTGGATGTAGATTGAGAGTTGCTTCCTTTTGCTGTTAAAGGCTGAGGTTGGAAAGGAAGACTTATTACTCTATTTCAAGAATAGTCTGAGGAGGAGGAAATTCCCTTCTTGTTCCTAATAACTGGTGCAAAACACTCTGCTGGAGGAGGAGAATAGTTCAGTAAGTTAAAACATTTAAATGAAGTTTTGATTTCATATATCTTGTTATTTTCTAGAAATTTAATTGTATTTTAAACATAGTATGTTTTGTCTTCTTAAGGGGGAGGGACTGTGAGTATTGTGTAAAAGCTTTGAACTCAGTAGATACTAATTTGCTGATATAACAAGGGTGAAATGTTCAGTAAGAAAAGAAAACAATTGCAGATCTGCTACTGCTTGTATTACAAAGCGCCAGTCTAAGCTGCTGGAGTCCCTCTGAGAGACATTAGCAGTGCATTTCATTATCCAGGATCTTGGACTAAGAGACAAAGGTAATTTTGCCTGTCCACAAACCTGTAATGTTGTTGTCTTTTCAGATGTTTCAGACAGCTTTAGGGTACTTCCAGCAACAATTTAGAATCAAGAGCTCTGTTTAAATATCAATAGTAGAGCAATCCAACCCTCCTTCAAGGCAGAGTTAGGTGAGCAGAGTAGAATGAGTTTTTGTCTAGATGCATTTCTCTTTTGCTTTAATCAAAAATAGTGTGGTGTTCAAGGCGTACCTAATTCTCTACTTCATCCAGAAGTGTGTGCTGTCATGCTGGGAGCAGTGGCCATGTGGACCTGGGTATGGAGGCACGATGGAAGCCCTTGTGCTCCTCCATTTCATGAGGAAGTTGCTCCTGATGCAGTGGGGTGTGTGCTGAAGCAGAGTAGGACACCCTGAAGTTCCCTTGCCCTCTGCTTTTTCCTCACAGGGCTGACTCAGGAAGGCAGCTTGGGTGCAGTAAAACAAAGCCCAGGATCTGTCTGTGCCTCCCTGCTGCTCCTCAGCTGTCAGTAGAAAGTTTGTCTTTATCCCAGTGGATGTGATTCCACTGCTGTTGATGGGCTCCTTGTCAGAGACATTATACAAACACCAAAGATGCTCTGCATACCCAAAAGTCTTAAACTTCTGAAAAGTCACATTTTTTCTCCTTTTACCACCCACAGGAACTGAGGTTTAGTAAGCAAATTCTTGAATTTTTATGCAGCAAAACTCAAAGAAAATAATTAATTTTTTAAAAATGAGAATATGCTGGAAAAAACACCTTCGGCCAGGTAATTTATCGAGTGTTCTCTGCAACCCCTTTCAAGCCAAGAATGTTACTGCAGGTGTGAGTTTGCTCATGAAGATGCTTGTATACCCAGGTGAGCAACCCTCACACACTGACCCCACCGTGTACATATTAGCCTTTCAGAAGAGACACTCCAGCACTGAGTGCCTCATCCTATCCCATGATCTGTTTTGGGACTTGGCCAGGTGGGACTTTTGTCTTCTGCAGACAGTATAACCTGCTTTGAATTTCTTAAAGATCGCTGTCAGATATATGTGCCAGTAAGTGAAACTATTCATGTGCATTTCATTAATGCATCTGTTTCAGAAGATTATTGCTACATTTAAGTGAAAATCAAGTATTTGATTGAGAGAGAATTTCTGCAATGCATTTTAAAGTATCATTTATTATATTATGAGCAATAGCTTGAAACTCACAGCAGAATTCATTGGACCATTATATCACACACCGTGCTGGAAATTTTTCTGCATCTTGATAGAGTTTATAATTTAATTGATGATGAGCAATTTAGAGAGGGAAAGATATGCTGTGAAACACAGAGGTGTAGCAGTATGTAACTATGAATACAGGTGTATATATGGGATAGTTTAATAATTAATAACTTAAGAATGTCTGTCTTCCAGTCTATATAAATTTATAAAATTCTGAATAGTATCAAATAACTGAAAGTTAAGGCAATCTCTTATTTCATTTTTCCTAAATCCCTTTATTTTCCTGTAACTTTGTGCCTTGTATTTCTTGCTAGTAAAAAGCCCAGATTTAAACTTTTAAACTAAATGTTAGAAAGATTTCAAGGATTCACGTGCTCAACTTTCCTTTTTATTCTGCCATTGAAATACAGGAAAAAAAATGTTAATTTCCTGAAAAATGTGTTGGGTGCTTTTAGTGTGTTTCAGGTATTCAGAAATTTTAGAACTATCTCTTCCTTTAAATCGAACTGGATGCATTGTCATGTCCAGTGCTGAGAAGTGGCATTGTAAGGCAATTCTTTTTGTACTTGTAAACAAGCTTCCATATGCAAGTACTTTGAAAGTGTTTTGAAAATTGTGCTACATCTGTGTCTGATGTTAAAAGCATGAAAAAAAGCCAAAAACCAAGCCCTTCTAATAGCCTAAAACTGCAGAATATGTACACATATTCAAAACTGCCTATCTTTAATTTTAATAGCAAACATAAAACATAAATTCCTTCCTAAGCTTTCTCCATGAGCTTTATAGACCTTCTCTGCCAAACTTCCTTTTCTTGTCTGGGCAGAGACAGTTGCTCCCTCTCATGCTCTTACCAGGGCAGTTTTGATGTCACTTCATCTTCAGGGTGACATAGCAAAACCCTGGAGCCTCTTGCTGCAGAACCTGGAGCACCCAGTGCCCTGTGCCTTGGCACCTTGGTCAGTGGCCCTGGCCAGGTGTGGCACAGGCAGGGCTGCCGAGGAGCCCTGGCACTGCAGAGAGACCCACGGCAGCCAGAGCCCCCTGACTGTGGGGCAAAAAACATTTAGAGTTGTAGAAACATCTCAGGTGGGGGAGCTGCTGCTGTGGTCTGTGAGCAGGGTCTGCCAAACACCTTTGGAGAGCAGGCTGGCACCATTGCCAAGAGGAGGCTGAGCAGCAGAAACCACGGCCTGGCACCCAGGGGGAGTGGTGGTAGGTTTGTGCAAGGTATGTGACATTGTGAACTGAATTTGTGTCAGGGTGGAAGAAGCTGTTATGGCCCAGCAGCTGAGTATTGGTAAATTAAGCCAGTGATAGGCAGAGAGAGACTAGATCACCAGAGGCATATTGGTTTAAAACTTAAATTTAAGCAAATAAGCTTCATTAAAAAATAAGCCTAATAAGCCCATTCTTAAATTTTTTTATCTAATAATATTTAGAAGTATTATATTCTGTATAAGGAAACTGTGGTGTCATTGAAGTAGACAACAAGGCTTCTTATGTGTTCAAAATAGAGATTAAACCACATTAATGAAGATAGGTATATGTGGGAACCACCTTGTGCCGATATTATGAAGCTACAGTAAATTTTGCCTTGGCAGTTTAGCTTTTCCCTAAAAAAACCTAATGTAGTGGATTTTAAGGGGATTTAAGGCAAAGTCAACAGAATTTTTATGCCATAATTTTGCAGCAAGTTGTGATTTTTATAGATTGGTGAGATTTAACATGGTAAGAGGAAATTTATCCATCACTGGAAACTTTGTAAAAATGAGTTTTGCTTATTGGTTGGGTTAAAATTTGTTATCTTCTTATTTCTGTACTTATTGATTTATTTAAAGTATAGGAATAAAAATTACTAGGTTATATAACAATGGTTAAATCTTGACAGTAGTTTTGTAGGAAACGGACCATGTTAATGCAAAATCAGAATGGTATGTTTTCCCAAAGCGGTACCATATGTTAGTTGATTAACAAATTGTAGGGTTATTAGAAGATCCTGGCTGCTGTAAGACGAAGCATCTGTTTTCTATGTCTTTTATCTAATATGTGTAAAGACTTGTTTTGTTTGTTTGCTTTGCTTCTTTTTCTGTGCCGGGGGCGGGGGGTGGTATCAGCTGTATATTCCTTGGGTAATTTTCTTTCCATAGGCAATACTAATGCATTGTTAGATTTAAGTCTAACACTGTTCCTGTGAAGAACTTTCAGTAACATTAAGACATAATTCTCAATACCCCATGTGAAGTTCTTTTAGAAGACTGGTTCAAAATTCTGCCAACATTACAGCTTGTATTTAGTCTAAAACTTTGTTTTGTTTTGTTTTTATCTTCAATGAGACATCAACTCCAATAACTAAAGAGCAAGTATAAAAGTTTAGTTTTCCTTCAGCACTTAGCAGCTTACACTGATGGCATTGCAGCGTGTGCAAAGTGCAAAGCGTGCATGCCTGCATCCTCGTGCAACTACAAAAACAATTGTCATGAGTTTTATGGAGTAAAAGGTACCTCCACTTATGACCTATTCTGAGACTTTACATAGACTTTTAAGTGGTTAATCAATGTTATGACACTGACTTGGAGCAGAAGCTCTTGAGGTCTAGCCAGTTTTGAGGCCAACAGCCTGAGGTTGTTTTCACCTTGAAAACAAATGAGGTCTTAGAAAGAGATTGAAGATTTTAAGTTATTTTAGGACTGTTAAAGAGAACTTCTGATCTTCTGTGCTCAAAATCAGTCTGTGGTTTCCAAATCAGCATCTAAGAAAAGCTTTACCTTTTCTTATCCAGGCCTGATGAAGTTTCTGGACTTTCATATTGGGATCTTGCCAGCCACAGGGAGACTGTAGGACATGCTTCTGCATGTTCTTCTTTTGGGACTCGTTGTGTTTCATTGAGGATGAGAGACAAATGAAAGTTTTTAAAAGAACTTTTTTTTTAAGAAAAAGTGGTTTGCATGTTGTTAGTGTCTCTATTGTCAAAGTCGTGATTTCTCTGTTCATCTGATTTCCCCATACTTTCATGAGAGGGCTGTAATTTGAAGCTGTGAAGGAAGTTTTGAAACAGACAATGGGTGGAGATCAACCTATTTTATCTAAGCTTTGGGACTTTCCATGGTAAGGAACTTTAGTTTTGCAAAAATTGCCTGTATTTCATTGGCAAGACATTGAGACAGTTGGGTCATGACCACAGAGTGAAAAGCTAGGACAAGTCTTGAGATGAAGTATCAAGATGGGAAGTGAATCCCCTCTCTTGCTGTACATTTTAGGGGACAGCAACTTCAACACCTGCAGGAGATGTGTGCTTGCTTTCCCTATTGGTGATGGTCATGCTGATGCTGAACAGCCTTCAGCAGCTGAAACCCCCCAGCTCTCGGTCTCTCACCAGCCCGACTATCCACTCTATCCAGCTACCAACAGCTTCAGAAACACAGCCTTTGAACTATGCCTTTGTCTATAAATAGCTTTTCTTCCTGTGTTTCTTGGGGGATGTTAGATGAGGCAAAGTAAAATATGTTGTCAGCAAAATATGCTGAAGATGACATGCCAAGAGGTGAGAGAAGCAGCAGCTGCAGGGTGCACACGTGTTTGTGTGAGAGAGGTATTACCTCTCCGTGTGGTGCCACATGCTGCACGGACCTGAGATCCCCACACAGCTCAGCAGAGCCCAGGCTGGATGCTGCAGTGTGTCTACATGGATTGGGGTCAAAGTGTAGAAGGAAGCGCTGTTTGCAACCCTTCTGGCACAGCCACAGCAACCACTCATGACTTGTTACTGACAGAAGTTTTAAGAGCAGGCTTCATGCTTCAGTTTTCAAAGTCTGGACAGGAATCATGCAACAGCTCCATCTGGTATGAGATTGCAAACAGAACTGTAGTGCAAGGGAAAGACAGACCATCCTCAGCCTTGTAAAACAGCATTTTAAGGTAGTCAGAGTCTCCTCAGAATATGATCTGGGTTGGATTGTTTTGTTTCAGGAGAGAAGTGTTTGAAAAACTGATTGTCTAGTCTGCTGGCAGCAAAACAGCATGACAAAATGTGTTGGGGAAAAATAGAAATAGCAGAGTCTTCAGAGAATCTGGAACATGAGTCTAAAATTTATAATTAAATATATGCTTGGCTCTTGAGGAAAACAGTCTGCATGGGAACCACTGTCTAAAAACATCGTGGATATGTTAGAGTATTAGGAGATATTTCCATGTACAGAGAGTACATATTTTTCCAAATAAAAAAATAAGTTTATTTTATTCTCAGAAGTATTTAAGGAAGTGTCATGCCATTCAAAAAGCCATATGTGCATATGTTTTCAAGTGATCAACACTACCTCCACTGGAGAGCTGCCTGCTGAACAATAAATGCTCTGCTGCATGCAAGAGTCAGCTCCTGTAACATTGGCCCTGAATATGCTGGGCATTTAATCTAATGTGTATGCTGCTGTACAGTCTTGGAGAGGTGTCTCAGGAGACTAATTCACCCCATCCTAAAACAGGGGTCTAGATTCAGAGCAGTGAATTACCCTCAGCAGTTTCTCTTTCACCTCTGTGGTTATCAAGTGGATACCAGGTGAGTATTTGCTTGTATTTTTGATAGCTGAGACTAAGTGAGGTATAGCAAGTTGGCTTCCCTTCAAAAGAAGGAAGGAACAGGATTCTTTGGTGGTATCTAAAGAGAAGTCCTGTCAGCTAGAAAAGAGGACTCTTACTTTCTGTCATTTGCACTGCCAATATTGCAGATGGGTGTGAAACACCTCTAGAACAACTGATGGACCTGCCAGCCTGCAGCCACCTTTGCAGGGCCACGTGGAGAGTCCTATTCTCCAGCAGAGGACAAATTTGGCTGCTCTGCACAAACCACAGTATCCAAGGGCTGCTTATGCAAGGTGTTACAAACTGTGTGCGCACCCCATTAATTTTTTTTTTAATTACTTCTGATTTTCTGGGTCAGGAGCTACTGAGATACATCAGTGTACATATGTACATCACTTGAGAAACAGTATTTAATCATGCAAATAAAATGTTTACAAAGAGACTACTGCAACAATCCCCAGGAGCTCCCTGTTACAGCAGTAGCTCCAGGTGCATGACACTCCTCACCACTCTGATGTGTTCCTGCAGTTAACACACAAGTACATAATCTCAGGTATGAAACTGCCATTGCTTTCTTTTGTGTTCCATAATTCTGTAAGAACTGCTTTCTAAAGTACTTGAAAATCTAATGAGATTTTGGATAGGTCTCTTTCAAGTCAGCCAGTCATAACATTCCTTGAGAAATTGCTAGTAAAAAGTTTCTTACTGTGCATCACTGCTTAATAAAAGGTGTATTATTCTCTGCCCTTGAAAAATGTCTTATGACAAAAAAAAAAAAAAGAAAAGAATAAATCTCCTGTTCTCCTGTTGCCTTGGACTGAGAAAGCCTAGAGGTGGTTACACGTCTCAAGTAGGAAATAGTAAAAGCAAATCTCCAAGAAACTACAGGAATAAAAGCAGATGATGCCTTCATAGCAAGGTTGTGTGCAGCAGTGTGAGCAGATATTCACATTTTGTGCTTCTAAATAAGCAGATTACCAATGACCTACCAGATCCTAGTGCTGCCTCGTGGAGTATTGTGTGCTGATCTGTGCAGCCTTGCTTGCTGTACTTGCTTGCTGTGCTTGCTTGCTTGCTTGCTGTGCAGCCTTGCATATCCCAGAGAAATGGGGAAGGGCACAGGAGGCTTGGTGCTATGCTGTGCTTCAGTCTAAGTCACAGCACCTAAATTCCTCCAGAGTGGCTTCTCAGTAGCAGGAAATTGATGATCTCAGCCTCTCAATGCTTTACAGATCCCTTGCTCAAAAGGTTTATCAGTGTTCTGACACTTGATGGTATCCAGAACTTTGGATGCTGATGCCATGTAAGATTTACCCTCCATTGTCTGTCACCTCTGTGGATTAGCTGAGGCGCTGCAAATTCATTCTCTAGCTTCCACTGCACTAACTTTCCTGCATAAACAATTTTCTACAACAGATGAGACATCACTTAATGTACTGTATGCCATTAATTTTCTCCCATATCCTCTCTTCTGAAGGAGATTTCCATGCAATTCTTACCACAGAGCAGAGTGTTTTGATTAGGTCTAGGGTTGCTATTTTCTGTTGTAATGTGCTTCTATTTCTTTATGTTTAGCACATATTACAAAGTATTGCTGCCAGCATTAGGGCTTCTTGTACCTTGTAAAGTGTAGGAGCAGTTGTGGCAGGCTCAACAACCTGTCCTGAATGGTGATCGTTACCTAAAGAAGGATGTGGGATCAAGGAAAGTATGTAGTCATACTTCTGGAATATCCTCCCAGCTCCCAGAATTATGCAATTAAAAGATTACTTGAGGGAAACCAAGGATTATGTCCTTTTTCTTAACTTAAAGTGCTCAATGGATTTTTTCCCCCATTAACTTGTTTTTTATTTTTTTAAACTCCTCTTAACTTGGTAACTGCAATGTCCTAGAGGAGGAAGTTCCCAAGCTTACCAGTGCTTCCAAAATGCTCTGTGAAATTAATATTCACATGTATGCAGTTTTGAATCATTAGCTTACTTCTTTTATTTGATGACCCTACAGTCTGTATTGAGAGAGACAATGACCAGTCTTTTTCCATTCAACTTCTGTCACTCATGTTTATAGACCTCAAACAGATGTTTGAGTCATCTGTTTGCATAATGGAAAGTCCTACATAATTCAGTAGTTGTTCCTTGTACAGAAACCCTTCTGTAACTTTGATCATCCATGCTGCCTTTTTCTTAACATTTCTATTGTACCTTTTCTGACCTGGAGTAGATTAAAATTGCATGCAATATTCAAAGTGTGGGTAGACTGTGGATTTGTACAGTAGCATAATGGTATTATCTGCCTTGTTTGCTATTCTTTTCCTAGCACCTTCTAACATCTATTTGGTTTTTTAATCACTAATGAGCACTGAGCTGAAGTTTTCAAAAAATGTTTATAACCTCAAACTCTCTTTTTGAACAATAATAGTTTGTTCAATGTCAATGTACATCGCTTTACATTTGTCTACAGGGGATTTCATCTGTCAATTTTCTGCCTAGTCAGTGAATCTTATGAAGTCTCTTCCTTGTAACCAGCCCTTGTCTTCCCTGAATATCAGAATGTACTCAGTAAGCTCTGCCACCTCACTTAAATCCAATGCCTGAACAGGTCCACCCTGTGTGATTGGTAATCTACATCTCCAGGGAAATTTGTCTTTTGTTCCTACAGGGTTTTTCCTATCTTTATTCAGTTATTTATCAATGCGAAGATCGCCTTTCTTTGTTTCTTTACCGAGGGATATTGCTACATGCCCTCTGGAAATCCAAGGGAGCCATGTCTGCTGGCTATCACTGGTCTGTTCTCTTACTGGGTTAAGAAATGGCAACAATTCTTGCTTCTGCTTTCCTTGACCCATATGATCTTGTTTTTCATGTTCTCTCTGCAATATTAAATTGCTAATTTCACAATACCACATTTGGGGGTTGCTGCATGCCTAGCACATTGTCTACATGGAATCTGTCAAGAGGCCTGTTAGAGAGTGACATATGCTGCTTTCTGAAGTTGGGGAAGTGTTAATGGTTCTTATTTTAGCTCCATCAGCAAAATAAAATTACAAGCGATAGTGCCTCTGTGGCTAAATTTGTGGTTTATTGAAACTGTGGCAGAGCCCACAAGATGAGGAGAGAAAATAATGTCTGATTTTAAATTTCAGCTGTTGGCTGCAGCTGCAGCTTTCAGAAAGCTTTTCAGCCTGGTTCCTGTCCCATTTTCTCCTAGCTTCCTTTTACTGCAAAGGGAAGCTGAATTGCAACATTGAACAACTCCATTACTTAGGTTTTTCAGTAAGCAAACAACTTCAACTTTAACTGGCATGGCTTTCAGCATAGGTATTATCAGAAGAACACTGTTTAAGGAGGGGATGGGGAAGCAAAATTTTTAATTAATTTTTAAAATTCTGAATATATAGCAGTACAATAGATGTTTTTAAATAAATAATTGTTTGAATTTTCTGCAAGGTGCTGAGTTTTTATGTTAATGTTTAATAGGGATGTCTCTCCCTCAATGAAATAATAGCATCAGAATTCACAGTTACTTATATATTGAATAAAGCCACTATATTATTGCCACTGGTGACAACTACTGCAAGATGGAGAGGAATTAGTCTCTAACCTGATAAAAAATCTCTGTAGTATGGTAGTCCCATGCTGATGAAGACAGCCGAGGAACTGGAAACATATTACCTTTCCACAAGCAAGGCTTTATTTGTTTCTTGGCAACACTCCTGAGATTTACATGGCACTATGAAGAACAGGTATTTAGTGATGATTTGCAAAACATTGCCAAAGTCTTAATGTCTGTGACTAAAATAAAATACAGTGTAAGAACATGTTGAAAAAGGACCTCATGCTGCCCTAGAGGCCTGGGGTAGCGTTTTCCTTGAGAGGAATATTTCTCAGACTCTTGAGTCAGAAGACCACCCAGTCTTTTCCTTGCTGGGTGGGGAAAACAAACAAATTACCTTTGATGGCTGGGAAAAGAAAGTGATTGATAATTACTGCCTGCAGCATTTTACCCCTTACTGTGGTATTCAGCCTGTGTTTTCTGGCTGAGCTTAGGCCCTTCAGAAGACAGTGCAAAAGAGCAGACTAAAAGCATTACATGAATACTACTCATGGGCTGCAAACTCATCCTTCACTTCTTCACTCTCTTCCAAGAGCAATCCTGCTTACTCTGTTGTGAGAGAGGACTTACAGGAGCTTTTAAGACTGAAATGGAGGCATGTAAGTAATACTGTATCTTGTCTCAAAGAGATCTTGGTGTTTCTTTCTTTTGCCAAGAATATCCTCCAGCTGGTGAAAGGATTTAAATATCATTCCAGATGCAGTCTTGAAGTATTATCTTTTAATGGCAGTTCTAGAGCAAAAAAAGCAAAAGAGGGGTGAGAAAAAGCAGGAATTTATTACTGGACCTTATTATATTAATTATGAAAGATTAAAGCAATAGAATGAAAATCATAAAATTGAACAAATTACAGAGTTAGATTTTTCAAACGAGTCTTGGAATTCAGAGTATTGTAACATTTACATATGCAGTAAGAGCTGTCTATGTTGCCAATTAATATTTTATAGCCTTTTCTTGTGGACTGAAGAAAACCTGTCATTGTCACTACTTACTGTCTGTTCCCTGTCACTGTGCTGCATGTAAAGGCATATGCTGGGTTATGAGACATATTTGTATATCTCAGTGCAGACTTGCAGTTTGTAAAGGGACATACCTAATAAAAAATGTCACTTTTATATTGTCAGTGGAATTCTCACCTGTGAGTCACCCTGTGGTTTGAAAAGTTTTTGTAAGAAATGCAGAACAGTTGGAATCAAATTGTCTTGGGTTATGTATTTATTCATGAGAGAGACAGAGACTACTGCTGAAAAAGTAGACCATACCTTGTATGACACCTTCCCATGCTGACGTTGCTCATTCTTGTCTTCACCCCAGGCAGTTCTGTATGCTTCTTGTGGCCTTGATGAGACAGAGCTTTGTTACTTTTCCTCCCTTTTTATCTTCTTGCACAGGAGCAGCAGACTTCCCCTTGTAGGAGGAATAAGATATGACATGAGTCATGACACTGCATCTCACTTGGAGTTTGGACAGTTTAGCCTTGCAAAACCTGAAACATTCTTTCTCTTTTTGGGAGGAAGTTGCTGCAGCGACAGGCTCCTGTCCTGGCTGAGCAGAGTGCCCCAGCCTCAGGTCCTCTCTTCCTGGGGGCTCTGTGCAGCATCCAGCTGCACCAGTGTCTTCAGAGGTAAATTTAGGTCATGTACGCTTTTCTTACTGTTAGTATATTAAGTTCAGAAGAATGGGCTCTGACAATCCCACTAGCTGTACTGCAAGGAGAAGATGAGAATACTGTAAAGTTAAAAGAGGCAAAGACTTGTTTTCCAAGAAGAAAACCGAGACAAAAGGATAATGCAAGTCTTACAGAACTCAGCTGATGTGAGTGAGTGAGTGAGTGAGTGAGTGAGTGAGTGAGTGAGTGAGTGAGTGAGTGAGTGAGTGAGTGAGTGAGTGAGTGAGTGTGTGAGTGAGTGTGTGAGTGAGTGTGTGAGTGTGTGAGTGAGTGAGTGAGGAGGCTGTGAGATGGTTTTCTCACCTAGCACACATCCTACATCACTAGTGGGTCTGGCTGACAAAAGGGAATAAAACTGATCCTTGGAAACTGCAGTTAAGGCAACTTTGCCATGAAGAAATATGGTGCAATTTCTTAGCACTGAGGGTAATTAAGCATGACTTAGTTAACTGTAACATAGTCTGTGAAATGAGAACAGGTATATTTGCAAAGCCATTTGAGTCCAGGCAGCAAGAAAGCCTGTATTTACTGGGTGGTTGCTGCAGGGTGGAAGATTGTGGCAGTCCTGCTGCTGGACATTGTATGCCCGAGTTAGCAGCTCCATCAGCCATGTCCTGCCTGCTGAAACACCCTCAAATAACAGCCGTGGCAACTCTGTATTAAAGGCAGTGATTATAATCAACTGTCATGCTTGCTCCTTTCAGCAGATAATGTGCAGTGCTCTGTGGATTCCCTTCCAAGTGCATTAGGATAGGTATGTTTTGAGGGGTTTTTCCTTTCAGTTCTTTTCCATACATAAAAGACAGACTGTGCTGGAGACAGTGACTGGATGTGTGTATCACATCTTTGGTTAGGATGGTTTGGAGGTTTTTTAAAGTGGATGTCTCATGTGGGAAATTAAAGGCAGAGGAGAGAACTTTGCTCAGGGTTAAGCTCACTCAGACAGGAGCTTGATGTCCTTCACTTTCTTATGCTGATCATCTGGGTAGGTCTCATTGCATGTGTGGTGGGTTTAAAACAATTGCTAGTGCAGATGCAACATTGGTGTCCTGGGATCAGTAATGTCTTCTTAATCTCATTGAAGCTTTTGGCCTTTGTGTGAGGATCCCACATCAAATTTAATGGCTTGTGTTAGATAGGCAATCAGACAAGATAATCAAATGGTCCCTGTTGCCCTAAAGCTATGAAACCCTAAATACTGAAGAGTAAATTAGTAAATGTGCATCCCAGCAGAACAGACTGGGTAGGGCTGAAAAAGAGCAGCAGTGCCACTGCTGTCAACTCCAATTGCCTTCTTACTAATCAGCTGTCTTAGTAATAGCATAAGTATGGTCTGGGGAGGTCAGAGAGGCACTTTGAAGGAGGGAGATGTACATACTGTTGGAGGGGTCATTGATACATTTACAAGTTGAAAGGTCTGCATTAGACATCTCTTATATCTGCCTTCAGAGACTGGTACCCTACAAAGGGTAGAAATAAAAGCTTTACATACCACAACTTGTGACCATCCCTGTTGGGTTATAAACCAGATCTGCATAGAAACAAATCTGTAAGAATTTATTCTGCTTTTTTCAGATATTCAGATTATCATTTGTTGTATAGTATTGCCTTTGCAGTGGGGACAGGGAGAAACTGTAGTAAAAATTATTTTAAATGTCCAGCTCATTAAGTCACAATGGTCCTGACCTCTCACTTGATTTTAGTCTGAGTCCTAGAAAGAAATTTAGTTCTTTCCAGTGACATTGTTGAGAAAAGTCAAATATATTATTGGGTACAGTCCAGAGATGAATAAAGTTAATAGTTTTCCCAAAAATGTTACAAGATATTGTAGAAAGACCATCAAGAAAGACCATCATGAAGTATTTGAATGCTGTGGGTTGGCAACACTGGTGCCACTGTGTTATATTTCTAATCATTATTTATCAATTTTTTATTGATTTTTTTTTTGCAGTAGAATATTTATCAGAAATGCTGGTTGATAAGTAGGTAGTTAAGGTAATCACAGCATAACTGGAATTATTACTTCATTTCTGAACCCAGTCTCCATTGAATTATACTTTGTATTTCCTGATAATTCAAGCAGTCACCTGACAATCTTATAAACTGGGTGTGTACTTGGTAAAAGTGGAAATAAAGGATCCCTCATATTATTTCAGAGTATACTTGTACTTTGCGTGGATCAGCTCCTTGTACTTTTGATCACTAAAGCATGTTGCCTCATAAATTTACAACCTGATCCTGCAGATGTCCATGAAACCAGTGATAATCAGTGTTTCAAGCAGTAAGCCTATTCTTCTGGCTAAAAAGTTGGATCAATTTGAATCCAAACTCAATCAGAACTCTCTTTGAGTCAATTTACCAAAAGTGAATTTAGCAAAACAAAAATGCTTTACACTGGGGAAAATTAGAATTTGAATGTAAAGCAGGTGGACTTTAAACCTTCCACTCTCCCTTTGGTCCACCTCCTTCAGAAACAATCCCCTACACTGTTCTTTCCCACACACATACTGCTTTTTATTCCATTAAACTGTAGTGATTAAAATTTCTGCAATGCAAGGCATATCTTGCTTTCACAGAGTAACTTGTTCGGTACCTTACAAAAACATGATAATATTTTCTGTTTCAGAGTTCACAGGCTGATCTCTTTCCTTACCTTCCTGTGTGAAAATGTGGTGTGTGAAGGAAGGGCTGTCCAGGCTGGCAGGTGGGAGGAAAAGCTGAGGCATGTCAGAGTCTCCAGCTCAAAGCTGGCTGTGCTGGTGGCAGTGCAGTCATATTAACGTTGGTTTGGGATGGTGGGATGCCAGCAGGTGGGTACAGAGGCTGAAATAAGGTGTTCCATTGCACAAGTCAGAAACATGGATCCTGTAATTATGCTCATTTAGCTTTGTCCCATCTTCCCTTGGGCGACAGAAAGGGAAGTCATGTTAAAGTGTATTTACTGTTAGCTTTGTTGGGATTGTCCCAAATTAGAGAGGGAGACAGTTATTGATGAAAGAACATAATCACCTCATTTTTTTATTTGTTTTTCACCTCACTTAAATGCTAGCACCTCTTTGTGGTGATCACAGTTCTTTTTTTCAGTTTGATTTAGGGCATGCAAAAGCATTTACTGCTTTCAGGCCTTTTAATTTATTTAAAACATTGGAGAAAGAGGAAAGAAACAAAAAATAAACCCGGGAAACAGAAAATATCACCTATTTAACATGATCGAAGTCCAGGTGTGAGAGTTGTGAACTTGAACAAAATATCTTTTAGAGTGCATGAAGACTGATGTTTTACTTGGAGATGAGCATCTGACAGCTTGGCAATGCCAAGTGACAGGTGATTATAGCCACTTCCAGAGCTATATTTGAAATGGAATTAGAAGGATGAATAACTCTTCTGCTTAAATATTTAATTTTCAACTTCTTAGTCACTCTTTCATACAGTTGTTTTAGTGATTGAGCCTGGCTATTGGCACCACTGTTAAGTCTCTGAACTTTTCTGAAGAGCTAAAACCTGTAGGTCTGACAAGACACAAAGAAATTCTGTTTTGCAGATGAGCAGAAAAACTCATACTCAATTTACTTTTTTGCTTCAGCTGAGCATTACCGTTTCACTCCTTGGGCTAGAACTGGAATGTACAGAGTATAGATATGGAAACTCTCCATAGATTTTTAACAAGGAAGGTAATTTCATGATAAGTAATCTGAGTTGTTTTATATTGTCATTGTAATTTTAAAAATCAAGTTCAGATGTTTTCCTTTAATTTAACCACAGAATATTTTAACCATAGGACCCATTTTATTGAGATCTCTTACTAAGTGGATAAAACCAAATGATCATAAAGCCCCCCTCCATATTTTAATAATCTCAAATTCTAGTCAATAGACAATTAAAATTAAGCCTTTTTGCCTCCAGATGTATTTACATGGATTCATACTAATAGACCTCAGAATTTTTTTCATCTTGCTTGTACAAGTTAGTGGCTGTTATGGTATCTGCTTTGATAATATGCTATCTGAACATAGTCCTCTTCTTTCAGAAGTGAGTCTATTTTAATTTTAAGCATTGAGAGACCACCATCCAGCCTGGCAGTGAAGATGCTGAGGATGAATGAAAATGGAGATGTGCTGAAACAAGCTGCAGCCCTGAAGCTGCTCTCTGCTGTCCAAGGAGGAAATCAGAGCTTCATCAGAGTCAGTGCTCTTTCTCTGGAGTTAGCTCCTTTCTCCATTTCAAGTCCGACTGGTTGGTAGAGAATAGTCACCCATGATTCCCCAGAGTACAGAGGGGAGGTTTTCTGACATGCTGGAGCATGTCATGATGCTTCCCTCCTGCAAGGAAGTCCCAAGCCATGTCTGGCCATGTGAAGGCTTGGAAAGGTGCTGCAGTGTGACCCACCTGAGTGCTCATGATTCCTCTCAGGCTTCTGCCTGACTCAAGGTCTAATAGGTTTTTTTTGGACAACAACAGGTTAAACAGTGTCAGGCTATGTTTAACCATCCTGTGGAGAGCATTCATGACATTTTTCACAGTGGCCACAGGATTTCACATGGACATTGAGAAAAGTCTTGGGAACTTTGGACTCAAGTCTTGGGACACTTCTTATGATTTAACTATTAATAATTATCTTCCCAGATTTTTAATTCTGAATAATTGCTAGAACCATGGAGTCATTGTTGTATATTAGAAGTTTGACTAATTGAGTGCAGCCAGTATCTGCTAATTGTTCCTTTTACGCATATGCTAAATCCAGAAGTGTTGAAGTCGCTCTGGGACATTAATTTTAAACACAATTATAACATCATAACCTGTTGGCAATTATTCTTCGTGCATTGTTTTGATATTGACGGATCCAGATCTGAGCACAGTAATTAAAAGGAACCACTGTTATTGTTGATTCCACAGATAAACAAACACTGATTGCATGCTATGAACTGGTTAATCAAGTTTATTTAACTTGTTAGTGATTCATCCCAGTGACTGTACTGGGGTGCTCTTTATTTAAGCCTAATAATATAATGGTTCTGGCTGCTAAAGGAGTTTCACTAATTATCTAAATAGACTCCAGTAACATCTTATGGAATGGCATTGTTAGGTACACAAATTAAATCCAGCTTGAGACCAAGGAATTTTCCCTTAAAATGCTTTGAGACCTTGCTGTCCCTACTGCTCCCTGTCCTGAGCAGCAGCAGAGGTGATTATGTTTCCTCAGTGGTGATTATGTTTTATGAGCACACTCTTTGGTTTAGTTTGATTTTGATGATACTGAAGTATGCTATATTTAGTCTCTTCCTTTGCCAATGCTCCTTAATCCTGTTTGAGAAGCTATGTCTGCAGCTACAGAAGTTCTCATAAGGTGACACTCAGTTTTCAAGTCACAGGTCCACAACCAAAAAAACAGTCTCTCTTAGACCATCTCAACATTTTGGGTGTCTGGTTTGCTCAGGCCCCTTCGCAGCGCTATATACCATTTACTGTCAGTCTCAGCAGTGGGAGCATCTTGCTGTGACCATGAAAGCAGAAGTTCCAGACCAGTTTGGCACTATCCTGAGAGATACCTGGCTGCTCAATGGGACTGGGAAAGTCAAGAGATCAACTCTCTCTTGTGCTCTTGGCTATGGAAACTAAAGGTGCTGACTAAAAGTAGATTGTTAAATCTTTATTATTATTATTATTATTGTTGTTGCTGCTGTAGTTGTTGCCTTCATTATTTTAGTCTTAGACTGATTTTCTAGGTATTTTTCCCCACCATAGATGGAGGGAAAGCCTTCTAAGGAACTAGAGTGCACTGATTCTGTTCTTAAGGTTCTTGGTACAAACACTACTGACCTCCACAGCTAACCCTGGTTTTGTACAAGGCTGAAAAATTCCTTTCTTTCAGTCATTTAATGCTAGTATGCTTTGTACTTTCTTTTGTGTTATTTTAGGATAAGGTTTTTTAAAATGCCCTTAGTTTCTGAACTCTCAGTTTCTGGGCCCTGTGTACAGATAATGTCTTGATGCGGATCTTATGGTGCTGCTCCAGGCAACCACACTGGCTTTCTCTTCGCATCAGAGGTTTCTGAGTCGCTTTACATTTCTTGAAGTTGGTGGTGTTCAGTGTTCACTATTCCTGCAAGAACTCTCTCATGCTTCCAGCTGGCTGTGAATGTAAATTGTAAGATGCTCATTGCAATTGTCCAGACTTTGGAAAACCTTGATGTTAAAGATACATTCCTTCATGTCACAAAAGATACATCAGATAAGTGGGATGGTTGGCCATCAGTTTTCCTCCTAAAATGGTGCACAATCAGAATGGGAGAACCCAGGGCCAGTAAAAACACTATTCCAAATAAAATCACACTGTTTTCTTTATGATTGCAGGGCAACTATAGTAGTTTTCTGCTGGGAGCACTGTATTGCAGACCTTAAATAGCAGTGCTAATGTTTAAATTGTATTTTCATCTTTTCTATGTTTTCCATGCCAGATTTCTGGGACTTTTGCCAGGTTCCAGGACCATATAGAATTAGTTGTTAAAAAGGAAAATAAATATTTCTGAAGTGCTAGAGAATATGTTTGTCTGATCTAATGAACAACAGTTTTGTTCATTTATCAATTGTTGTAATTTACTCAAATGCCTTTTTTTTTTTTTACTGGAAGGGGGAGGAAAGGACCATGAGGAGAATGATCCTCCTTGAGCTTCTGTACTGAATTTATATATACAAAACATTTTTCTGTTCAATAATCTAAGTAGACAGGATGACATTTCTGCCAGATCGAGATGTAGAAGGAAACGTAGGGGAATTTTCCTAGCCTGTCTGGACTGGGTGGTTGAGAGGTCATTGCAAACAATTTGGCTGATGTTATATTGAAGCCAGAGTTGAAGAAATCTTGGAAGACTATATTATGCTAGGTCTGTTTAAAAAGACATCCAAGATACTGCTACCTAGTGTTGGAGTAAGAATTTAAGTGAGAAATTGTCTACTTTTAATAATATCTCAGTTATGCTTTGTTCTTAATCTAATTCAGAAGTTGTCTGATGATAAACTTTCTGGTCTTGATGCTGTAACTCAACACTAACTTTGTTCCACCATCTCTGACTCACTGTTATGATTTAGATAGACTAAATCAATCTGATATTCTCTGCTAAATCAACACATGTGGCATCTGCTGGAATCTGTGGGATTTGATCTCGTCCTTCTCAGCCACACCATTTCTTGCCTTGCAGCCTGGTAGATCTATCGATTTTCATGCAGACTGCTGGCCTCTGATCTGCCAAAAGAGAATTAGTTATATGTTTCTATATGTTTTGCTGCNTTCCAGCGGGGGCTCAGGCCTGCAATCGCGTTTGCGATGCTGGCTCTCACAGGGCGGCGCGGCTGCCGCGGGGCGCGGGCCGGCTAGGGGCGGCGGCGGGGCCGTCACCTGTTGGGGCCGGGCTCGGGGCGCCCCCGGTGCCACCGCGGGGCTGCTGCCAGCGCCGCGCTCCCTTCGCCGCCCCGAGCCCGGCGCGGACCGTGCGGCCGCTGCAGCTCCAAGTTGGAGAGGGGAGCTTGTGCGCTAGGCAGGGACAATGGAGGAAAATGAAAGCCAGAAACTTGAGCTGTGCCTGGCTTGCCCAACAGACGGCAGGCAGACGAGGGGTAAGTAAGCGGCGATATAAGTAAGGCAAAGATGGAGTTACATTTAAGCATGTCCCTCTTGCTGCTTTATATAACTGGAGGCAGAATGCATGCAAAAAAAAAAAAATCAGCATTCTTTTCTTGTACTAATGGCTCTGCTATGCACATTTTCCTAATATTAGAACTTTTTGAGTTTTACTTTCTCTTGGAAGAGATTTCTGTGTGCCCTCTGAAGCCGGGAGCACACTGCATGGCTGTCACGGGTGCGGGATCCTGCCGGTGCGGAGCCTGAGGTGGGGAAAGCGTGTCCCCATCCCTTTAAATGCTCTGCCAGCCTCAGCTATGGCAGAGAAATAGCTCTTCCTTCGTAAAAGTGGCTTTGAGCTCATCTTTACCTCGGGGTGTCTGTTCAAAGAGGGAGATCCACGGCAGATTGTGACAGGGTTAGTTTACTTTGAGTTAAACCGCTGGGGTTTGTTTTGGAGCAAAGCCAGGGCTGTCTAAGCGGAGTTTGCCGGTGTGCGTTCATACATTCACTGCTGCACTATCTATTTCCTATAAAACGAACGAAAACTGTTTCCTGCCATTCCACGTGGAACATAACATTCGGGGATCCTGACAAACACCTAATCTAATCTATATCTATTACAGTGTTTGTAGGGCACCTGTGAACATTCCCATTTCCTTCATGTTGTATCCCTCAAAGGCACTTGAGGGGAAGTTGTATTACTGTGCTTCTGTGAAACAACTAGGAAATGTGGTTAAAAAAAAAATCACACAAGTTTACGAGTATGCAATGCCAACAAATAGTGTATTAGCAATTTAGGAGGAAAATAATGCTCTTTTTTTTTTTAAATTGGGTATTCATTAATTGATTGATGCTTTTTTGAATTACTTTTGAAGTAAAATTATTGAGCATTATGAGTAACCTGTGTCTATGTATGTTTATGTTTAGTGGGACAGAAATCTTCAAGAATGTGTCTGACTAGGGAAAAAAACCCTTCAGTAACACATTTTTTTCTGTAGGGGTTGTATGAAACTGCCTCAGATACATGTGGAGCTGGAAGAACAGAGGCAGACTGATTCTATGGTTCCCAAAAATGTTGAGTGCTGAAAGCTCATAACCAAATGTAGTAGTTTTGGCCCCTATCCAAAATTTACATTGAAAAGAGAGCTAATTGTAAAGACAGTGAAGTAAATTAGAACAATTCCAAATAATATCACATTTACTGCTAACATAAATGTAACAGAAGTTGGTTTGACTCATGCTGTTAAACCCGTATTCTTTTGTAAAATGTTCGTGTTGAATGGGGTTCGCTCCAAGGCTCAGTTTCACAGTATCAGTATGGGTCAGGTCCACACTTGTTCCTTAGTGAAATTATTCTGAAAAATGCTCTTTTCTCATGTCACCTGGACTGCAAAACAGGACTATTAAACTAGCATTTAAAGTAATGAAGCAAAGTGACTTTCCTGACCTTTGCAGACTTCATGGAGGATGTGAAGAATTACATACCAGGACATATTGAAGAATTTTTTTATTTTTCTGGGTTTTTTCCTAGCTCACAGCCATTTGTCCATCTTGTTAATCTTGCTGCTAATCCTACAAATGCTCCTTCTATGCTGCAGACCTGGGCTTTTACTGTAGTAATGGGTGATGCTGGTGATGTTAAGAAATCTTGAAACTTGTTTTCAGATCAGAGAAGCAAATAAAATGTAAGAGTTACTCATGCCTTTGGATAACGAAATTCCTCCCTGTCAATCAGCAAGTCTTGCTTTTAGTTGCTCTCTAGACTTGCTGCTTTATATAACAGAAAGGCTTTCCGCTTTTAGCTTCTGAAAATGAGGGAGGGAGAGAGTGAGACAGGGAGACAAGCTTATCTCACACCTATGTGTTTTCCATTGCCTTCTCTTTGCTCCTTTCCCAAGGAGGGTACTTGCATGATTTATCCTTTTCCTACTCTTTGCACTCATCTGGGAACCATCACATAATGTTTCACACATTTCACAGTTTTCTGTGGAGATTGATTTGCTAGGCCTATTATCTTCACTTGGAAGATATGGGAAGGTTTACCCACGATGTTATTGAGCACTCCAAAATCCAGAAAATCTCTCTCAGTTTTTCCTCCCTATAGCACTGTGGCATACACAACATCTGTAGAACTGATGTGTCTCAAGAGCCACAGGGGAGTTGCAGCAGCCCAGTGCTCAGCCCCACCATTGAAGTCATTTATCCCTGCCCAGGAAGTGGTCCAAAACATTTTTTTCAGCAGTTAGTAGAGAAAAGACCCACAGTGAAACACAACAGATTTTGGTTTGCAAAGAGAGTCATGTGCTGCTCTGTGCTGTAATGATGCAGGATCAGGATCTTGCTGGATGCCCAATTCAGCTTTCTGGCAAGATGAGAAATTAGTTTGCATAGTTTACATTCCTTTCTTTTCACTGGTATTTATGCAGTATTTTTCAAATATATGAATGAAAAATAAGAGAATTTGTTGATCTTTCTAATACAGTATAAGAAAAGTATGTTATTTTTGATTCCTTTTCAAGGTTTCACCTAATAACAAACAGTGGTAAAACACTATACTTGATATGTCTCTTTATGTGCCAAATAATTAGCTCTGTCTTAAATTATTGAAGTGGCTGAAATGCAGAGTATGGAAGGACTTTGCATGAGAGAGATTTAGGATCCAAAATACACACTCATGAGTTCTGGATTGTGCTTGTCAGCACAGGTTTACCTGCCTTCTTGAGGAAGTGCCTGCCATCACTTCAGTGATTGAAACTGCTGCTGTGGCTGTACTTTGAGGGCTTATACCAAATTGCTGCACTCAGTCACCCGCGCTCATGCTGACTCCCTCCAGCTCCAGAAAATCCCTTATTTTATGTCTGTGCCTTTGTTCCAGCAGCCTCAGGGATATAACCTCTGGGCTCTTGGCACAACAAATTAAAGACGGTAAATTCCATCCAGCCCCAGCCTAGTTTCCCTCCCATGTAAAATCCATTGGAATGACTGTGCAGCTTTCAGAAACCATTTTCACTGAGTGTAATTGGAGTAGCCATGCTGACTTCTTGCAAGCAAAATGTTCCTGTTTGCCATTTTTCTCAAACAAGCTTAGCATGGAGGCTTATGCTCTGACTTTTCAATAAGCAGACAGGACGAATGTTTCTTAATTGAGTTGTGCTTGAAAAAGTTGAGTGCATGCGTGTTTGTACATGAAGGTGAGGCTGATGCTCTGAAGGTTGAACCAGGATTGTGCTGCTAAGAAGGTCTTAGAAGGTGCTGTGAAGATCACAGATGACATTTTTAATCTGTGTCGAATAAGACTATGTAGAGTAATGCCCTGTGAACCAAATCTGCTCACAAAGTTGTCCAGATCTGTGCTCATCAAACCATGGTGTCACCTGCAGTCTGGGCCCCTGTGCCTGCATCTGCTTTCAGAATAGGTTTCCATGAATGCAAACAAGAGGGCATTGTAGAAAATTTTGAGGCCCTTGAACAGTATAGGTAGTTTACAGAAACATGCAAAGTCTTTGAAGACTATCCAGGGCCAAGTTCTGTTATGGAGCCCAAGGAAATTGATTCCCTATGTGAATTTGTGGGACACCCAGCAACAGCTCCACCAATGGAGGATGTGTTGTATTACTAAGGCTTGATGTTCCATGGCACGTGGCAGACAATTGACAATGCACACCAGAAAGCTGCGAAATCCTCAGCATAAAATCCTGAGGCAAGTGGTGTGCCTACCACACACAGTGTCAGAATGACTGACTGAACCATAAAGAGAAGAAAGTAGGTGCCTGTTTCCAAACACCGGTGCTGTATAATGGCAGCACACGGGCAAAACATTGTGGGGAGGATAAGGGGCTCTGAGGCAAAAAGTGTCAGACAGAGAGAAATAAGGATTTATTCAAAACAGGTAGAAGAAGGAGCTCTCTGCCTCTGAGGAGGTGCAGGGAAGGGTTAACAGTCAGCGGTGTCTGAGTCTGAGCTTGTCTGGTAAAGATGAGGAAGGCCACATCAGACTTGGAGAGGCCTTTTCAATACTTCAAGCTTTTGTTAGTTTGGTTTTTTCTTTGCTGACAAAGGAGTGAGGGATTTTTTCAAAGGTATTAGGTAACAAGGCTCCAGTCTACAATTTTTTGAGCACCAGAGGGTTCATGTTACAGAGTTACCTGAAGATAAGCCAGCACTTACATATCCTCAGTGTCTGCCTATCTCTTTGCAAATGTCGTTGCGGTCTTCGGTCTTAAAGTAGATTTTAAAGTAGTAAAATTTATCTGAAGGGGTTTTTTCCCCCCTTTTTTAGATCACACAGAACTTGCTTTTATTCTATTTCTTAAGAAATGGTTTATGGAAAAATGAGGTAGAATTTTCCAGCCCACTGTCCTGAGACATATAAAATTCGAGGGAGATCCATGAAATTTAAAACCAGACCACAGTCGGAAATCATGAAAAAGAGACTCCCAAACCCTCTTATTATTTCCTAGGTGTTTCAGAACATGTTGAAAACCCACTGAAAAAAAAGATTAAGGATTACAAATCTGCTCTGTCAAAGGAATTTTATCAGTTTGTATTCTTAAAGGATACTAGTTACAGGGCCATTAAGTGTACTGGACCATATTGAAGAAATTTGTTTCTTCTTGTAGAAAGCATCCTGTAGGTCTAAAAGGTCAGGGAATAAGGGCCCTGTCAGATCTTCTTTTCAAGTCACATAGGTAAAGTTGATATAAAGGGAGCATCTACTTTAATGCGACTCACTTTTCTGAGAGGCAATACTGCGATTGTGTGATAGAAGTAGATAACTATGTGCATAGCTTATATAAGGGATTATTTCTGGGCCACTTACTATGATGTGTATATGCCTAATGATGCAGAACATGCCATTGCGCACTGCCAGACTTTTAAGAGTACCTAGCTTTCATATCAATCTTTTTTCCCATTTTGCTACTAATGTAAATGTTGGTATTCCAAGCTTTTATAATATAAACTATGTTTGATTTTGGTTTTCATTTCTTTTCAGACCAGGCAAGGCCCAGTTTGCATGTGACATCACTAGACGATGCAGAATGTCTCCGATCTAAAGAGCTCCTTTCGACCCCGAGCAGTCACACTTCTTCTAATTCAAAGTCTACCCGCAACATCCCTCGAAGACATACAGTAGGTGGCCCTCGCAGTTCCAAGGAAATACTGGGAATGCAAACCTCAGAAATGGACAGGAAGAGAGAGGCTTTTCTTGAGCATCTGAAACAGAAATATCCCCACCATGCCACAGCAATAATGGGACACCAGGAGAGACTGAGAGATCAGGTAAGGAAGTCAAATTTGTATTATGTCTTTTGTTTAACAGTCCTTATAACTCCTACAAAATTGAGTGTTGCCTCATTACAAAAGGTGAGAGTGTAACAAAGTATGAAACAATTTTTTTGGATGTGGCCTGCGATTCAGATGTTGCCTTGAAATTCAAAGAAACAAAATTAATCTGTTCAGTCTTACCTTGGAATTGTTTGTTGAAATTGACATTCCTGAAGAGCTTTTCCCTTTTTTTAGAGTATACACAGAGAAAGGAGTGAAGGTGAGACTCTTGATCTTATTATATGAGTCTCAATGTACTTTTCACAGCTGAAGGGAAAATATGGAACAGCTGTTAACTTCTGTTACACTTTCAGTATTGGCACCGCTGCCTGGGAGAAAAGACAATACCTGCAGAGTATGTCTGTATGTTTTAGCTGACTCTGTTACCCTTTCATTTGCTTTCTTTTCTATTTTTGAGTTTTGTAATGCAAACAGAACAGATTCACCCATAACTATCTCCCTCCTCCTGGGAGCTTTGACACCCACGTTGGTCTGTCAGCAGCATACCTGAGGGCGGTGTGCCTGTGCCTGCAGTTGCTTTCCAGCAGCGAGCAGTAGGTGCAGGGTCAGAGGAGAGGTGACACACTGATGTATCTCTCAGAGCAGGTGGAGGCTGCCAGCACGCCTCTGAATTCAGGGAATGCCATGCAAGGATCTCTTCCTAACTCTGGACTGTGGTTTTGGCTGCATTAACAGAGTTTAATCTTTTCAGGCAATCTACTGTCTATTCCATAATTAATTTTTTTTTCAATCAAGCATCAGAGTTTGGAGTTTGGTCTAAAAAAATATTCTGCTCATTATTCTCGGTTTAACAAATGATTGACAGCGAGCCTTTTTGTAGAAGCTCATTTCCCTTAGAGGTTTATAGGTGTTTCAGCACTAACAGCAAATTAGTTGTAAATAAGGAATAAAAATGAGTTGGAAAAATATTGTACTCTGCTATGGAAGCTCTTAGTGAATTCTGAGCCTCTTTGAAGCTTTGCATACTTGAGAGGCTTTGAAGATCAGACTGTTACAGGTTTGGAAAGATTGTAATTTGTTAACTCACCCCTAGAACTTCTCTTTTACAGGGTCTCTAGAGATCCCAGGTGCTATCACTATGGTGTTAGAATCCATCTGTATCCAGCTGAAATTTCTGCAAGACTTCACCTCTAATAAGGATGATCTATTCCTTATTTTTAAACTGTTTTACTACTTTCTTTTAAAAGTCTTGACTTTTTTTCCTCCCCACTTATCTCTTCGATGAACTTTAGTGACTGTGTGGAATGTGCTGGGTGGTGGATAAAGATAGCATACAAATTAAATAAAGGGGGTGGGAGGGGGGCGAAATCCAGAGATTAGATCTTTTGGAGTCATGTAAATATTTAGTTCCAGTGTTGCAGACACTGCAAACCTAGTTTGAACAGCCTACAGCATTACACCCTACACATTTTGTAATTTGAGCCTTTTCTGAAGGCAATAAATTACAGAAGGAATGCAGTAACTGCTCTTGATATTTGTTTAAAATGTGTCTTCCTTGCTAATTTATTGAGGGTAAAATTCATTTTTCTCCTATTTTTTGGTGATTAGACAATATATTGTATGGTTGTGTGTAATGAATTTTAAACAATTTTAAAACCAAATAACTTTAAAACTATTGTTAGAGCATCAAAATGTATTCCTTGGAAGTGGGAAATACTGAAGACTCCAGCCATTCAGCCTTACTTAAAAAAGTATAAACTGAACAAAACCCACATGAAAACATGCAGAAATAAATAATACAAGTTGATTGTAAGAAAGTTGCTTAGTTGGCATGTGATGTGTCAACTGTCTCTCTCATCAGATGCAGGACAATGCTATAATGATCATAGCATTACAGTTCAGAGGGGGATTTTCTTACCAGTTGTGTCTCTGTGTGCACACCCACGTATCAGTATTTGGTGTGTGTGTGTCTGTGTGTGTTTGTATGTAACTGTATATAGATACACATGGTTTTGTATATATAGATATATATAAATACACACAGCTGTGTGTGTGTGTGCATGTATGTGTACGTATAATGTGTGATTTCTTAGCCACTCCATGAATAAGACTATGGTATATATGCCTTGAGAGTGTGTATGTGTGTTTAGCATCCATGCTTCCTTTTTTCCACACTTATATATAAGTAACTGTGTAGCAGTGGTATAGAAAACAAAATACATGCACATGTAGTAGGTATGTATATGTAACATATGCATGTATCACAAACAACATTTATAGAATGTATTGGAAGACATTATTTTAAATGGCACATTTTAAATTAAAATGTCACAATTTATTTTCCAGGTTCCTTTTCTCCCTTGTTACTTCTTCAGCTGCTCCAGTATCTGGAAAGTGGCAATATTGTCCATGGTGGGAATTTCCCCACTGTAGGACACCTATCAAGGATACTAGTTAACACAACACCATTTTCTAATCTCTCTGTCAAATGGTACAGCTGAAATATTAAAGACCCCAGTATTTACAGTCAAGAGGTAGCCCCTGGTATAATTTCTCTTCCAGGTTGCTCTAAACTGAATCAGCTCCACAACCAATAGAAAATCAAGATTGGTAATTGTCTGGTTTCTTCTATGTGGACATTATTCTCTTGCCTATTTTAGCCATCATTATTTGAGTATGGCAAACTGACTCTTTGTTTGCAATAAATAAATTTCAGGGAAACAATATTTGATGCTGCCATGTCCTACTGTATGACTTCCACCNTTTATTATTATTGTTGTTGCTGCTGTAGTTGTTGCCTTCATTATTTTAGTCTTAGACTGATTTTCTAGGTATTTTTCCCCACCATAGATGGAGGGAAAGCCTTCTAAGGAACTAGAGTGCGCTGATTCTGTTCTTAAGGTTCTTGGTACAAACACTACTGACCTCCACAGCTAACCCTGGTTTTGTACAAGGCTGAAAAATTCCTTTCTTTCAGTCATTTAATGCTAGTATGCTTTGTACTTTCTTTTGTGTTATTTTAGGATAAGGTTTTTTAAAATGCCCTTAGTTTCTGAACTCTCAGTTTCTGGGCCCTGTGTACAGATAATGTCTTGATGCGGATCTTATGGTGCTGCTCCAGGCAACCACACTGGCTTTCTCTTCGCATCAGAGGTTTCTGAGTCGCTTTACATTTCTTGAAGTTGGTGGTGTTCAGTGTTCACTATTCCTGCAAGAACTCTCTCATGCTTCCAGCTGGCTGTGAATGTAAATTGTAAGATGCTCATTGCAATTGTCCAGACTTTGGAAAACCTTGATGTTAAAGATACATTCCTTCATGTCACAAAAGATACATCAGATAAGTGGGATGGTTGGCCATCAGTTTTCCTCCTAAAATGGTGCACAATCAGAATGGGAGAACCCAGGGCCAGTAAAAACACTATTCCAAATAAAATCACACTGTTTTCTTTATGATTGCAGGGCAACTATAGTAGTTTTCTGCTGGGAGCACTGTATTGCAGACCTTAAATAGCAGTGCTAATGTTTAAATTGTATTTTCATCTTTTCTATGTTTTACATGCCAGATTTCTGGGACTTTTGCCAGGTTCCAGGACCATATAGAATTAGTTGTTAAAAAGGAAAATAAATATTTCTGAAGTGCTAGAGAATATGTTTGTCTGATCTAATGAACAACAGTTTTGTTCATTTATCAATTGTTGTAATTTACTCAAATGCCTTTTTTTTTTTTTACTGGAAGGGGGAGGAAAGGACCATGAGGAGAATGATCCTCCTTGAGCTTCTGTACTGAATTTATATATACAAAACATTTTTCTGTTCAATAATCTAAGTAGACAGGATGACATTTCTGCCAGATCGAGATGTAGAAGGAAACGTAGGGGAATTTTCCTAGCCTGTCTGGACTGGGTGGTTGAGAGGTCATTGCAAACAATTTGGCTGATGTTATATTGAAGCCAGAGTTGAAGAAATCTTGGAAGACTATATTATGCTAGGTCTGTTTAAAAAGACATCCAAGATACTGCTACCTAGTGTTGGAGTAAGAATTTAAGTGAGAAATTGTCTACTTTTAATAATATCTCAGTTATGCTTTGTTCTTAATCTAATTCAGAAGTTGTCTGATGATAAACTTTCTGGTCTTGATGCTGTAACTCAACACTAACTTTGTTCCACCATCTCTGACTCACTGTTATGATTTGGATAGACTAAATCAATCTGATATTCTCTGCTAAATCAACACATGTGGCATCTGCTGGAATCTGTGGGATTTGATCTCGTCCTTCTCAGCCACACCATTTCTTGCCTTGCAGCCTGGTAGATCTATCGATTTTCATGCAGACTGCTGGCCTCTGATCTGCCAAAAGAGAATTAGTTATATGTTTCTATATGTTTTGCTGCTTAGACTTCAAAATCCCTCTTAACCCAAGTCCCTGCTTACATATTGCTACCATTCATTTTTATTGGCTTTGCTAAAGCTGAATTCCTGTATCTTGATTTTTCCCAAATTCATTCTCTGAGCGGCTTGAAAGAATCCAACTGAAAACAAAACCTCAAAGAGTTTATATAATGAATTACTTTTAAACTAGACGCTAAGAAAGACGGAGGAGCATTTATCAGGAATGTTTGTGGGCTTGGTGGTTACGAGCTTAAAAAAAAAAAAAAAAAAAAATACCGTGTGGAAAGGCTTTTGTCCCATGACAGAGATTTAAAAGGCTGCGGGTTCGGATTCCAGCGGGGGCTCAGGCCTGCAATCGCGTTTGCGATGCTGGCTCTCACAGGGCGGCGCGGCTGCCGCGGGGCGCGGGCCGGCTAGGGGCGGCGGCGNAGTTTCCTCCAGGCTTCATTTATTCAGATAAATTCCTCCCTGGATGTGTCTCCTGGGGACCCATTTCTGCTCCTGATAATATGCCACAAATCAGAAGTACAATCATGGCCAGGTAAAATGCCAGCAGGGGTTACTGATGGTTAGCTAATGTGATGACCTGAAACCTCCCAGCTGTGCACACAGATCATTTCTCCTCTGAAGGTTTGTTGCCTTGTTTGTGATATCCTGCTCTGGAAAGAAAAGCTGACAGAGGCAGGGGCTATCTTTATTTGCACAAGGGGCTTGGGATATTGCAGCAGGGCCGATAGCCTGCAGCTAGGCTGGGCTGTGCTAAACTGGAGCATGACTTTGCAGCAGCCTGGGGGGTGCAGGCATACCTTGTGCTCCTGAGCACAGGAGAATGCAGCACCCAATGAGCACAGCTCTGAGACCCACAGCCCAGCAGCTCTTCCTGACACTGCACCTTTTCCCCCTTCCAACGTAAGTCCGCAGCTGGGCGCCAGAGCTCGCTCCACCTGGATGCCTGTAAAGCCAAGGAACAAAATTATTTTTTTTTAGGTAACGCAAGTTTCTGCAGGAGTTTTAAATACCTTACCTTACTTCTGCCAAGGCTGTCTCACCTGTGGTAATGAAAGGAAGGTGCTAATGTAATCCCCAGGAAAGTTAGAGGAAAAAATAAAAAAGAAAGCAAGACTGTCTTCAGTTTCAGACAGTGTGAATCATCTGCTGTGGAGCTCATGGAAGGACCCAGTCACCTGCTTAGGTGAGGTTGACTCTGGTCAGCAGAGAAGGAAAGCAGGAACAAGTGTAAAAGCTGGGTCTGTAGCTGCAAACATGAAAAGGAGTTAGCAATTAAGAGGTTAAAATGCTAACCTGGCAATGGGAGGGGGTAATCCCTGCTGTGAACCTGTTTTACAAGTCAGCTCTAAAAAAACCTTTCTGAGGGGCAGAGAACAAAAATGAATGTGTAGAAGTTTTTCTGAGCAGGAGCTTGTGAGCCTGGGGTAAGAAAGTGAGCTGGAAGAAGTTTGCCACAGCTTTCTTCAGTTGCTGTTTGGTTAGGAAATAGTCTGGGAGGCGTGGAAGGCTCAGGAGCAGCTCTAGTGCTTCAGGCAGTGCTCCATGAAGAAGAAATTTTCTTGGCAAACAAAATTAGATTTCAATCAATTAAAAATAAAACCCAAATCCTTCCGGTGCCTTTGCAGGGCTGATTGCCCAGAAAATGGTGGTTGAGGGTTTTTTGTTATGTTCATTTAGATGTGAACATGACAGGTAACTCTGGCATCTGGGCAGGTGTGGCTAAGGTTACCATGGAGATCCATGATGTCATGCTTGATAGAGCATGTCAAGACAGCTAATCTAACATGTAGATGTTCAAAAAGTCCCATAGGCCAGGACTAAGCTTTATGCAAATAACGAAGTTACTCTGCAAAAGGGCGAAAGAAAGCACGGCTGAGATATGGCGTGCGTTCTACCTGGCAGCATGAAAGGATTATTACAGACTGCATCATAAATTAAAACTTTTGGAACTAAAAGAAGAGGATTTCAGACTGTCTCTGGCTTCACCTGTGGAATATCACATTTCGGTAAATAAGCCTCTTTCTTTTTCTACCCTCACTGTGAAAAAATGCTTTTGAAATCCTGGAGTTTGCTTCACCACGTTCCTGCTGGCAGCAGAGCTGAGTCAATAAAGCAAGTTTTCTGGCAGGGCATGTTCCCTTTTCTCTTTCAAAAATGAGTTCTTTATTGAATGAACTAAAAATTCGGAATTATTTAAAAGGCATTGTAATGTATCATGTTGATTATATGAATCATGCTGCAAAAATTTCCTAGGTAGTGTTTTGGAGGAGAAACTAAGAATGGAGACACTATATTTATTTGTAGATTATTGCCAGATGTCTCTCTTTTAACTGTTAAAAGAGAACCCTAAAATTACAACAGTATTTATTCTAGGATTTGATATCTGTTAAAGTACTGAAGCTTTTTGGTTTTTTTACATGAATTACAGTATCATTTGGTTAAACTGATTTTGAGTGTATGTTTTGATATCATAGGTAACATTTGAGAACTTCTTAATTTTTTTTCCTTGGCTAAAATGTTAGTAGAGGGTAAACATATTTGGAGGTGAAAGTCTAGCAACAGAAAGGCTATTGGGACTTTGGGATTTGAGGTATAAACAAAAGGGGATAGTTTCAGTCCCTCTGGAGAGACAGTAAACACCCTGTGTTCTTAGTTGCAACCACTTTCATGCTGACATCAGGCAGGACAGATCAAGTAAACACCATAGGTAAGGGATGGCCCCCGCTGGATGGGATAACGGGAGCAGCGTGGGGCTGCAGAGTTCACTTGGTTCAGATCACTCCATGTGGAGTGGAAACGGGAAGATCTGGCTGGGAAAGAGTGGGGACAACACCTGAGCTTAAAAATGTGAAAAGAGAAAAATCGTAATGTTCTGCCTAAGACTACTGAGAGATGTAAACTTGAGACGAACTTCTCTTCCATGTAGGTCCTCAGAAGGATTTAGGGAATGAGGGGGTTGCAGAATATGGTAAGCACGTTGTCTAATTCCAGGTGAAAAAACAGGGTGTAAAGGTTTTCTGATATTCTGCATTGCTTGATTAGGCAAGGTTAAATAAACATTTTTTGGAATGTGTAGTGAGTTTTAAAGTGACAGAATTGAAAGCACTAACAAGTGAAGAAATAACTTTAAAGACAGACCTTTTTTTTAGTCACAATTTACTTGCTTTTACACCCAGCTGTATCTTGAAACTGAGTTATTAACTGGAATTTTTTAGAATTCATATCAATTTAACCTCTCTCCCAGAGTCTGAGGGTTATTTAGTACTTGCATATGTACAAATAACAATATGTGAAATGAACTAGCGTATTTTGCTTTCATTACACTGTTGCTGGTTGATACCATGGAATCGGAGAACTTGATTTAGTGTTAGTATTGCATGAGCACTTCTTTGGTCTGTGCAAGTTAAAAAAAACAGAATTAAAAATTACTCTTAGTTGTATAATGTGAAGAATGTGATTTTGATCTGGATATGCTGCAAATTTTTCTAGTTGGGAACATCCATTTAATTGAATTACCACTTGGTTCACATTCTGCTGTACCTATCGTATCACCAAAAAATGCCTATTTTTATCTGAGAAGTCAGCATCATACAGCCAAAACTTGATGTGTCAGTGTAGGCTTTAAGTATTTGTGTGGGGGAAAAGTAAAGTTTCAGAAGATGTTTGAGGAGATGTCTGTGAGTCCCTGCCTCCTCTCCACCAATGGGCCCTGCTTCCCTGCCCGAGTGAGACAGCATTCCCCCTTGTCCCTGGGCAGTCGGTGTCCTGCACTGAGGAAGGGGCACCCTCCCCAGTGTCACTCGTGTCCCCTGTCTCAGATACATCTGGTGCAACAATTTATTGCTTTCCAGAGCCACTCTGAGTTAAGGGCAGCTGCTCCTTTTCTACACTGTTACAAGCACCTAAGAAAAGCTATGAAAATGAACATATGCAACATGATTACGAGGTTAAATCTCTGCTGGATTCCAAACCCTTAGCTTTTGTTTATGGAAGGACATGAGATGACACGTCCATTTGTTTTGAGTTGAAACATGCTCTTTAGCCCCCAGATAATGCTGTGATTGCAAGATATTTATAAATAGCTTGATAGATAAATGAACAAAGAGCTGGTTCTTTAGCAAAGTAAAGTGGATTTACTTTGGAATACTTTGTATTCATTCAAAGCAAAAATGCTGAGGAAGAAGAATATTCCTAATAGAGTGTTTCAGTGGAAAGTCTTTCAAATTTATCCTCTAGTTTATAAAAGTAAGGCACATATTAAAGGTACATATTAAACTATCAGCCCTAAGGTATCTCTGGGAGTAAATTAAGTTTAACTAGATTGTTAATATTTGCTTTGATAAATATAAGTTTCTTCATTTATATCTATCAGTTGAAAGTAATATGAAAAGCTGGGGTTTTTTTTTGAAAAGCAAACAAAACAAAGCTGCAAAAAGGCTATTAAAGTAATTCCTTTTATTTTTCCTTCCCTCCCCCATGCAAACCACACAGCAGTGCAGTTATTTTGCCCCAACAGGATTAGTAACTTCTTTTCTGTGGCAACGCCTCTGCATTTTAAATAGTGTGTATTGTTTGTAACTCAGAAGTCCCAGGTAGTTGTTCATACTTACTTTGTACAAATATTTTTCTAATCTTATTTTATGACAAGCAAAAGTATTTTTAGAATGCTTTGTATTCAGTTGACTGAGTAAATGCCTGCGGTAATCTTGTTCCAGTACCTGTTGTTAAATCCAGTAAAGTATCTAGGTCTTTGTAATCCAGTAAAGTATCTATGTCCTTTAAAGCATATTTCAGGCAGTTGCCTTCAAAATTGTTGCCCATGGAAACCTTTCCCAGTTACTGTAGACACCTGAGATTCCTTAGGTTTCAGAAGTTTAAGTTTTTCTGGCCCAAAATGTCCTGAGGCATTTCTAGGTGTGTTGTTGCACATACTCGGTTTAGTATATGTGCAAACCTTGTTCTTTCTGGGTTGCCTCTGCCAAAAGCTTCCCCAAAACAGCCTGCAGAGCCCTGCTTGGGAGGAGTTCAGTGCAGCACTGGCTCCAGCAGTGGTGGGGAGAAGTGTCTGCACAAAGGGTACTCTGCCACTGCTTCCTCTCCCAACTCTGCTTTTAAACCAAAGCACCTCCAGTTGCTTCCTGCCCAGAACAGCATGGGAGATATCCTCAGGACACCATTCTATATGGGGCTTGTCAGTGATCTTTAAATCTCAAAATTAATTTCAGGCTTCTTATTTACTTATGAGAGCACAGTAATTTTGTGACAGAAGTGATAATGAGGCCTGCGAGCCTGGTCTGCAGGCACTCTTGGTCATGCAGGTTTTGAGCAGGCGTTCTCAGTCGGCCACAGCTCTGGAGGTGTGCTACAGAAGGTGTGAGGACCACTTGTCTGGCAGATGATCACAGCCAGGCAGAGGTGCTGTGTGAGGGCAACAGGTTGTGCTGGTGGCAGTACTGGGGTGACAATGTAACTTCCCTGACCATTGGTCAAGGCTCCCTCTGTCACCTGTGACTGGCCTCAGAACTGGAGAATTTGCTGTGTCCAAAAACCATTTCGCTGCAAATGGTTGTGAATATGCTTGGGTTCTTCTCCTTGCAGCTGAATAGTCCTGTTAGCTTCTCGCTGGGAAGCACTTTTGTGCTGTTTGCACGTTGTCGGTTGGGATTGGGAGCGTGTATTTATGTCAGTTCTTAGCAAAGTAAATGCACCTCTGGACTATTGCTGCTGCTTTACAGCATTTTTCAGTTGCTTTTCTAACAAAGGCAGATTGCACTGAAGTCACCTGATTAACTCGTTTGATTTAACCATAATCACTGGGATTTATGTCTTTTCTGGGCTCAAATAGGAGAACAAGAGTAAATAAGACCAGTCAATTGCTTATGTACATATATTCCAATTTCCTTTCTTTTCAAATGAGTTGAGTACACCAGGAGAAACAGTGCTATTGTTAAAATTGCAGCCAGCACCTGTTACTCTTGACAGCTGCCCCTGAGATGTATGTTTCTAATATTCGCCCAGTCATGGTAATTGTGCCAGTTCACTAAAGTCAGAATCTGTGGTATCAAGTTTTGCATCTTGACAGAGTAAGTCAATGCAGGGACTTTTGGTTGGTCAAGAATCTTTTGGTCTTGTGGATTTTTTGTGCCAGTTAGTGCCTTTTGTGCTACTGCATTTTGTGTGGCCTCTTGTGCATGGGATTTGTGTATTGAGTCCAGTTACTCACTAGGTTGCTGCCTTAGTAAGCGCTGAGCAGTGTTATTTGTTTCAGTTTAGGAAAGATTTTCATTAGCTGATCAATACACTGCCATGGGTGTACTTCACTTAAAACAAAAAGTCTGAACTTCAAAATTAATTATTAATGAAAGGGATAAAGAAGCTATTCTCTTAGGTTATCTTTGGATTGCAACATCCGAAAGACCAATAATATGTTTTTCACCATGAGTTCTGCCTCTTAAGGGCAATTTCTTAACACCTATCAGGTGATAGATGTGGGGTAATCAGCCATCATGTATGTTCTGATCTTTAGTAGTTACAGATTTTTTGTCCCACATCTTGAGATTTACCTTCCAAAATTATCTTCTTGCTATTATCTTGCTAGTTGTAAGACTGGATCTTCCTGATACCTACATGAATGTCCAGTTCTGTTTTGTATTGCTGCATTCTTGACTATGTTAATGTCTCATGACTGAAAATTCCACGGCTCAATTAAGTTTTAAGACTATTTCAGCTTCTAAGGAGTTTCTTACACATACCTTTACTAAACTGTCTTCGTTGCAATTATTTAATTCAAGAGAGAAAAACTAGTTGTACTTCAGTTTCAGTTGAAGCTAAATATTTCTTCAGTCTGGAGGGAGATATCTGTCCTTCAAGAAAGGAGGAAGGCAGCGAGTGGAAAATGTACCCAGTGGACAAACAGAGTTAAGAGGGTTTGGATTTTTTTTTAATATGAAAGAAGTTGATTTTGATTTTAAATCCTACACGATATGTTCATTTCAGATACACTTCCTGCCAGATGAACAAGCAGGGACTTTTCCAATTTGCACCTATGTTGGTGTATGGGTGTCTAAAGCCTGGAAACAGACTTGCTGTCAATGTTTATGTATGAGCTTTGGGCTTTCTTCCACTGTGTTTTGGAAGCTGCATTTATTAATTTTTAGATGTATTTTTAGTAACACAAAGTACTATACATCAGACTGTTGTATTCAGGAGCAAACTGCTCACAGAAGGAACAAATATTTGACTTTGATTAGAATAAGTAAGAAGAAATGTTACTTATTTCCCATTGGCTGAACAAATGAACTTTTGCATGACATTGGTTGGTTGATTCAGATGAGAGTAAATATTGTTTGGGAGGAAGAATTATTTTTTATGATGATATAAAAAATAGTATACATGTAACAGAAATGCTTCCATTTAAAAAGTGTACCCAAAGGATTAGAATATCTATGAAATTTCTTGTAGATCTAAACAGTTTCTTTTTTCCCTTTTTTTTACAGAGAAGTGATAATTTGAGTCAATTCTTAATCTACTTACATTTCTATCTACTATATATTTCCCTAAAACTCTGTAAAGAAAAACTCAGTCCAAAATCTCACAAATAGTGTGTGCCAATTTCACTCTTTCATTATAGACATCACGTGATCTTAATTTCTTTAAAAAAAGCTATTTCATATAAAAATTGTTTAATAGCTTTGCATTAAACAGACAAATTCATGTCAGCATCATCTACCCAGGGATGTGGAAGAGCCTCTGTTCTTAGAATGGGATCCCCAGAGTAATGCAATTACCATGACTGGTCAGTAGCTACTGCAGTATTTTGGGGTTTTTTAGAGGATCTCTATTGTTCCAGTTTGTTTTCAGCTGCTAATCCAAGCTGCCATCTTTTTGGCTAATTCCAAGTCCAACAGTGGGAATACAGGCAGGATGGAGCCTTCTGCCAGCCTCTTGCATGCTCCTGTGTGGATGAGTGGGGCAGAGGAGCGTTCCTGCACTACACAGACTCTGCTTTAGCAGAGGCAATTAGCATGGTGTTTGTTACTGTGAAATTTATGTGAAAACATGTGATAGAAACAGCATCAAATCTTTCTGGAAGTCAGTGGAGAACCTCTCCCTTCAGAACATTGCAGAAGGGTGGGGTGGAGCAAGGATGAGCAGATCGCAAAATGTTTTCTTGACCCTCGTGGTGCTGGTATTGATGTCAGTAAAATGTTCCTGCTTACCAGGGTACAGTTGGCTAAAACCCCCAGTGGATTGTCCGGCCAACATGCTCTTCCTCTGATATCAGATGTGAGCATTTAATTTCTGGCTCATGTGTACTTCCCTTCTATTTTATTTTTACCGAGTGTTTTCCGCACCGGACATAGCAGCCGGCAACTTCCGCGCAGGCACCTGCTGCTGCCGCGGCCGCTGCCGGCACGCCGGGCTCGCAGCTCCCTCAGCCCGGCATCTGCCAGGCCCTGCTGCATGGGCTCCCTGCCACAGTGTCCTAAACCCGTCCTGAGCAACTGGGTTAATCCCATTCTGAGCCTGGAACCCTACAGCAAGTGGAGTCAGGTTTCCTCATGAGGCCAGTGAATAGCTTTCAGTAATGCAGGACTGCTGCAGAGGTCACGTATCATACTTAGTTGTTGTAGCTTAGTTCAAGATATTTCACCACAGCATTAACTATTTGTATTACTTTGATTGTTCTTTCATGTCTTCTTACTGTACGTGTTTTACCCTCTTCCTTCACTGCTAGGTTGTAACCTCCTTGGTCTTGGGTATTAATGCTGTCACAAAAGGGTAGTTTCCAGCCCATGTGCAAATGTATTTGCTCAATCCCCACCCATGTGCGAGCATGCAACCATGATTTAAGACAAACCAGTATTTTCTATGTGTGACTCATTCATGCATCCGGGTGTGTAATGAAGTTGCACATCAGATGGGGCTCTCCTGCATGTGCACACCTATGGAAAAGCTGTGCCAGGAGAAAGAGGTGAATCTGTGCTGCTCCTGCTTCTGCCCTTCCATGCTGCTGACAATCTGCTACTGAGGGAATGGCTTTTGGGGAGGAGGTAACCCCTCGTGCTCCTGTGGCACGACCAAGAAGAAAAAGGAACCTCTCAGCTCTTTGCTGCTCCTCTCGTGATTCTCCTGCAAGCCAGGTACAACTGTGATAAAAAGCCACGACTTTCTTCTGTGGGGCTTGTGTAAGTGGAAGCTTTTGGATAGGCTGTTATATTCAAAACATTGCTCCCTGTAAGAAGGAATGTCCTTATGTGTTCATTATTATCCTATTGCCCATACCTATTTCTAGGTTGATTTTGAGAGGTACAAAAAACATTACTGCTGTAGTTATCAGATGTTTTTAAGAAGAAATGCTTCTCTTGAACCATGTTAAAATACAATTTGATTTTATCTCATGGTTTTAAAATTTGTCATATGCTGTTCAAAAACCAAGATTCTTTATTTTCTAATTATAGAGACTGTTTGTATTCAGGGTCTAATCTTTTTACTGGAAGTCTTCCAGGACTCTGGACTTTGTGGGCCTCTTCTGAATTGAAGGGTTAGAAAACAGTAGACTTCTGCTCTGATGATACTTGAATAGTGAAGATGAGTGAGCTACTTTTTTTCTCATGTCTTCTCCAGCTTCGGCTGTAATATTATGGGTTTGACATATCTTTTTTCCTCCTGCTGTGACAGCAGGTATTGGTTTGTTTTAAAGAAACCATGAACTCACAAGTTCAGTCTTGTTTTTGCATGACTTAAACCTGTCTCAGAGATGTTATTTTGCCAAGAATAGTTCCACTTATAATATATTAGACAGATTTCTTTGTTGCTGTGGTATATAGGCAAAGCCAGCTTGGAATTTAAGGAAACTTTCCACAGTCCACAGTTTGTAAAGGGAGAACTACGGAAATGAAGGAAAAAAAATAAAGGCTGCCAAGTGCTCAAACAGGTCCTTGTGAGATGCTTCTCATCTAGGGTTGGGGTTTTTTTAATGTACTTTTGTGGATTTCTCACAATACCTGTTAGTGATGTGCTGTCAGAGAAAGGGCTGAAGTATTCTGTGAAGTATCACAGCAATGTGGATTTAGGTGTAGCAACTGAGGCAAGTAATTCTGAACTGATACCAAAGAGATATTTTTGTTTAAGGTGCTCACTCTCTGTGATGATGGTAAGAAGATATATAAACTTCCAGATTAGATTGAGTTGCTGTGTTGCCTTTTAAACACACCAGACTAAAACTAATGTGGGGTAAAACCTACAGATGTATTGAGTCGCCTGGCAAAACAAGAGCAGCTTAGATAACAATTCAGTAGCTTATTGTGGTAAGATAAACATGGAATTCTAGGTATTTTCCACAGTAAAAGAACTTACATGGTCTTTTGATCTGTGCTTTCTTCTGCCACTTGTCAAATTTCCCTGGATACTGCCAAAATGTCTGTGCTTTTGTCATTGTCCTTCTCGCTCTCTCTTTTTTTTTTTTTTTTTAATTTTAGGAACACAATATTAGATTCTGAGAGCAGAATAGCTTTTCTAACTCCTAACTTCCTCTGCAAAAGCAGACAAAAGTTATCAAGCCTTTCAAGTGAGGTTTATCTAGCCACTACTGCTTTGTTTTTCAGCTTATCTTCCCTGTGGTTTGAAAACTTTCTTATATGTCTGGTTTCTGTGATCTTTCAGGAGTCTTTTAAAATGCAGTCATAATTTCAAAATGTTCATTCTGCCTTCAGATACTTTCAGGGGAGACGAGGGCGATGATCTGGTTTTACTTACCTCAATATATGGTAGGGAGCTATGTTTGGAAACCTAATCTTGGATACTGTTTGACTGCTCATTTAACCAGAACAGCTAGCCTGATTTCATATTGCTCTCTCTGCCAACCCACAAAATCACCTGCATTTGTTCACCCAAATTCAGCAAAGAAGCTGAGTCTGGCAGTATTCTGTTGCAACAGACAGATTTAAGTAATTTTATCTGAAATCCAGGAGGGAGGGAAAGTTGAGTAAGAGTTATAAGAAGAAAAGCCTGGATGAGCCAAGGAGAATGTTTCGCTTTTAGTCCAGTCTAGGTGTTTTGGGTGTTGTACTGAAGAGCAAAACCATTAAAATCTTTTTGAAACCTAGTGACTGGCACCAGCTGCAAGGTTAACAGCATATTGTGGTATCATGCTCAATAAAAGCACATAGTTTATCTTTTCCATGACTAGACAGCCTTGGTTCACAAATAAAGAGAGAATTTCCAGTTTCATTGTTCATAACAGACAGGTAAGCAGTCATAACCATAGCTCTGCTATTTGATCACTTGAAAGCTCAGGCACCAAGAAGCATTGCAAAGAACAAATTTGCCCAGACTCAGCCCAAGTGATCTCTCTTATCTCTCCTGTCGCTTTGTTCACATCTAAGAGGATCAACCAGTTGCTTCTCATTTAAGCCCCTGCTTCAGACAACATTAGGCATGATGCTCAGATATCCCCCATGGAAGTGAAGTTGGTTGTCAGCAATGTAAAAAGGCACCATTTTTCCCCATTGTCTTTCCTAAAAGCTCCATGTAAATACACAGACAGTTGGTTTTTAATAACCAACAAAGATCTTCCTGTTGGAAGGTCTCAGTGAGTAGGAATACACAAACATCAAACTGACTTTGCTGTCCCAGGTGGGTGTTTGAGTTAACTGCTGTTCATTGAAGATGATTTCAAAAGCATCTGGTTAAAATGTTAATACAAGTGCTGTTTTTCAACAGTATTTTTTTTGACTGATAATATGATTGCAATTTGCTTCTGTAAGTCCAAAGTGTACTGATCAAAAGAAAAGTGATGCTGCGATCTGGAGACATTGTGGGAGTTGTACTTCTTTTCCTCAGCCTAATCCAAAAAGACACAACCAAAACAAGCTAATAATTCATAATATTGGAAAAAGTTCTTAAATAAATACTGCGCTATGAGGTCTGTTTGACTTGAAGGAGAACAGCTACTATACTTCCACTTAGAAGAAAGGGAGATACTCCTCCTTATCAGTAGAGCTATTTCTTTCCTGACAGTTTGTGCTGGTCAGAAAGGACAAGGGATAAGATCACAGGCCACATAACAAGGCCTTTTGCCCCCTTTGTGATTGGTAGGCTGAGAGTCAACAGGACAAAATCTTTATTTATTTCCCTGACACACTGCCTTGCTACTTCACATGAAAGCAGTTCAGTCTTAATCTAAGGGGGTTTGTACAGTTTGAGTTAATCCAACCACTAAGAAGCACATTGTTTAAAGATTTGCAGATACTATTTAACAGGCCAAAAAGCTTCTGACAGTTTGTTTGGCCACAGTATTAGATAAACAAAATTAGAGTAAACCATGACGCAGTTGTTTTGTCTTCCCTCTTATATTACAGGTTGCCATAAATAATTTGTAGTGTACAGTGACCTTTACAGAAAGACTAGTAGTAGTAAGTGCTTAGGGATCATTGTCCTGATAGCTGTAGAGAGATTATTGTTGCAGAAAATTATCTGAATGATGAAAGATCAAAAAAATACAGATTCCTCCCAACCACAACCACTGGCAGAGTAGCCAGAGCTGTATTAGCCTCCAGTAGGGCTGGACTACTGGAACAGGTCATCTGACATGGTTTTAGGCCTGCTCAGTGATACCAGCATGATTTCTACACCTCCTCCTTGAAAACGGAAATCAAGACTATGATTTACATGTAGACAAAGTCAGGGGAAAGTTCATAATGTGGATTTTTCCCTTCAGAAATTACAAGGAAAATGATCAGGGTGCCATGAATATTGCTGGCCCTTGGGACTAGCACAGGGAGAAGTAGGTGACCTTCAACATTTGAAGAAATCCATGGATTGCTTCAAAGTTTGGTAATAAAGTGCTCTCATCTGATTTGCCAGCTTGAGTTTGGTACTCAATCTTATTTCATATTTTTGGAAATTTGTGGTGAAATGGGTTCATTTGGGAGGAGGTAAATATAGCTAGAAGTTAAGATTTTTCCTATAGAAGAAGGTTAAATGTCATCTCATGAAACAGTTTTTAGGAATATATTGACAGGCAGCTTTTATAGAAATTTTTCTTTTTAATGAGATCTGGACTTTGATGAAAAAATTCATTCTGCTTAAGCTGCCAGCAATTACAATACAATCTTTTGCCATAAGAGTATGACAGATTGTCCTAGTAGGTACACAGTACCTTGTTACAAAACCATAGTGCATCCCAGCCAGAGAGCATATTTTAATATGACATTATCTTTTGTTTCCTCAGTACTTCATCAATAAAATAGACAAAGAAGTTTAGCAAGCAATTCTGTAAAGATGTGAAGAGCGATAAGTGATAGAATGGTGATTTTACAAAGAGAATTACAAATAAAACAGGTGAGGAAAGATTTTAGTCAGATGTGTAAACATATCCTTTGGGTCAAGAGATAAAGCCAGAGGTAATGAACTGTCAGACCCAAGTAACTACCTTAGGAAATGTGCACAGTGTTTATGCACAGGCAAATGTGTGGTCTGCTCACAGTTCCTGCTCTGGGTGTGCTGTGGTGGTGCAGAAACGTGCAGCAGCCTGCAGAGTCACTTTTTAGGTCCAAAGAGTAGTGCCAATTAATGGTCAGGAGCATGGTGTAAATACGTTATGTATGTAAGTGTTTAGCATACTGCAATATGCTAAAGGATGCATGGGTAAAACTTCACAGGTTAAGATTTAAAAGAAAAGACCAAGTTGGTATTGAAAGAACCAGCAGTGGCATTATAAATCCACAAGATTAGATGTGTAAAGTTTTGCCTCAGCCTTTGAAAACTGCAATGGAGAATGGAGTGGCTGCATTTGAGTAAATGTGTGATTGTATGTCACAATAATGCCTAAGTTGAAAAGGACCCCTGGGCAGCATCTGAACTGCTGTGGAAAGCAGAGGTTTAGATTAGATTATCCACACCCATCAAGTCTTGAGTACTGCCAGTGAAGGAGTTTCCACCACTTCTCCAGATGGAATTTCCAGGAACAAAGTAAACTATATCCTGGAAAATGGTAAGTCTGGAAGGGATGTAAGGAGGTTTTGATCATTGTTTTCACAAGAGTTCCTAGCGTGATGCTATCATAAAAGGAGGAGTTATTTTCCAGGAAGACGGTGATTAGGACTCCAAGATAGCCATGCCTCTGGATGTGCATTGTGACAGGAATGCCTGCTGTAGAAGGGATGTTGAAACATGGGAGCATTGCAGAAGGACATCCAAAAGATTTGAGATCTCATGTAATTATTTCTCTCTGAGAACTGTGATTTTTTTTTATCCATTGACCCAATCAAAATAAAGTTCCTCCTTGATTAAGAAATGCAATTCTCTGGAAGCAGGAGAAAATATACTGAATTTATATCGGCTTTTAGAACAGTGATAAAAATCATAACAGAAACCAAAAGTTATAGCTGGAGAGCTGGGCAGATTCAAATCAGGAGTAATGCACAGTATTTTTCATATAGAAATGATTCATTATTCTGGCAAATTTTCAAGGGAAGCAAGAGGTTCTTTATCTCTCTAAATCTTTGAATTATGACAGGTTGCTTTTCTAGCTGATACGCTTTAGTCAAACAAAAGTTACTGATGAATAGGGGTGATTGGCAGAGACTTATTGGCTGCTCCTTGGCCCTGGTTATGTAACTGAGACTCTTGGCTATTCATGCAATTTTAATGTTTCAAGCACTGTTCATATGAAACTGAGTTTGACCCAGCTGCTTTTTAATATAGGACTGCAATAAGAATGAGCTGTTTTAGAAAAAAAAAAAAAGCTTTAATATTTAAAAATTTAGATTACTTGAAAATTTTAGATAAAAATAAGAGTAGTAAGCAAAATATGATATGAAAAAGAGTCAATGAATAAAATTAAAGTAGAGTTAGGGTAAATAGTATTTGCCATTTACAATTAGAGTATTAATATATATATTATTGTTATCCCAGTCAGGATACCAATATACAGCTATCATAAGCAAACACAAGAAAGGCCTGTGTGATTGCCACCACAAAAATTTCCCAGCCTTAGATGCCCTTAATTCGGAGGAGTTTTCTACTTTAACCAAAACTTTGAATTTCACTCAGTTATTCCTTGGGGAAATTCTTGCTTACAGCAGTAACAGTTTTGGCAATGTTAGCAATCCTAGGATTGGTCTGCCCTGAAATTCATACTTTGTAAGGTACTACCAAAGTCCCCCATTGGTTCTTCATGTACTGTCACTTGGAAGTAATGGATCTGTGGCTACAGTAATTTTTTGTGAACATGGACAAGGCTACAGTACACCTTGAAGCAATCAAGAAATAACCCCCAACCATAAGGAGGAGACAAAAAAAAACCCCTCGACTGGAGCAAGGTTCCCCAATGGATAGAAGGTAATACCTGGAAATGGGACTTTGCACCATTTGACAATTATTTGTTGGCACAGCAGAATGAGGAATGGGAGTCTGTGTGAGGGAAGGTGGTGACAGGAATCAGAATGAGTTTTCCAAGGGAGAGTGAGAATTAAGTGACATGGTCTGAGAAAGAGAAATTTCTGTTAGGACTTATGTCAGAAACAAGAAAAAGACAAGTGCTATGTTAAAGTAATATGGGAAATCTCTAAGCAGAAAATAATTCTTGATCTGCTTTTGTAATCATAGCAGAATGTAAAAAAATGAGGTAAAGAAATGTGTTGCACATGTAGTGTAATAGGCTGGGAGCATAACATGGCTCTGTCAGGAGGGCACACACAGTTTTAGAAGGGCTTGAGGGGACCCAAGCTGTGCACCAAGGCTGGTTGCAGCAGGAGGGGAGCATTTTGAACCCAGTGACTGAGGTGAGTTTGAGTGCTCAAAGCTGCTGGTGCTGAGCAGTTTAATTCTAGTAACTGGGAAGGATTCCATGAATGATGTCCAGGAGGTCTGTATGTGTGTGCCTGGGGAGTTCAGGCTGCACTTTGGCTGTATGTAGCCCAGCTAAAGGCAGGTGTGGGATTCTGAGGGGGAACCTGTCACTGCCTGGAAGTATCTGGAGGGAGGATGCCAAGGAGATGGACTCAGTCTCTTCTCAGTGGTGCCAAACAACAGAACAAGAGGCAACAGGCAGAAACTGAGGGACAGGAAGCTCTGCCTGAAGAAATTCTTTACTGTGTGGGAGGCTGAGCATGGGAACAGATTGCCCAGTGAGGCTGTGGAGTCTCCTTTACTGGAGATACTCCAGAACTGCCTGAACACAATCCTGTGCCATGTGCTCTAGGATGACCCTGCCTGAGCAAGGAGGTGAGACCAGATGATCACTGTGGTCCTTTCCAACCTGACCCATTCTCTGATCTTCATTCCATTGTATGGATACTTTGAGGGGTTTGACCTAATGGTTCCAGAAACTGTCTGAACTGTATTTACCTTAAAATACATGTACACAAAAATACACAATTTCTTTATTGAAACCATAAGCAAAAAATAAAGTTTTTGTAATTTAAAATTTCTAGTCAAGTGAGGGATAAATTAGTAGTAGTACTGTCGGTTTAAAGTAGCTAATCTAGCTCTGCTTTTGTTCTTCAGTGCCTCTTTCCTTCTTATATCTTCCTTCTGTTTTGAGAAAACCAAATTTGTAATAAGAATTGATAATAGCTTAAGTTTAAAAAAAAGCTGCCTCTATCCAGTTTATACTTTGTGTAGTCTAAACACTCTGCATTCATAAATATCGTGCTATTGCATTAAGCTGTAGCAAGCTTGACAGTAATAAAGAGAGGAACTAGTTTTTCCCCATGCTGCAGTGGTGGGCCTTCCAGGTTTGTGTGGGTGACCCCCAGAGGCCTGCAATATCACTGTCAGCTGCATTGGCTCAGCAAAATAAGCAGAAAAATTCATCTCCATGGTCTTTTTACTGGTGCTTAAATGCAGAGGAAGAGAATTTGTAAAAAAGAAATGTAGTTGCCAAGAAATCAGAACATTTTCCTGTTTTTTTTTCCCTGAAATTTCAGTCTGAATGAATCAAATCAATCTCAATTTTGTCGCGGTCTCAGCAGGTACCTTTTTAAACTTTAATTTGCTTTACTTATTTTTGCATTAAAAAAAAAAACAAGCTCTTTGATTTAGTGGTATTTCCTAATTTTGGAAGTAGAATTTCTGAAATGCTGTGAAGAAGTTTTGTGTCAGCCAAAAGGAAGAATACTGAAATTCTTTGAATGCTCATATTTTCATGAGGAGTACCTAGTTTAATATATAGACTGTGAAAATTTGGATCAGTTTCAGATTAAAAGTCTTCCACATTTATGCAAATGAGTGAAGAACTAAGTCTGTGAACATGGGAGTTCATTCCTTAACATGGTGAATACTTTGTTAAACTCTCAAGCTCTGTTTCCAAAACATTGTTCCTCTAGCCCCTATAGAAAGAAGCACTATTTGAGGTGAAGTTCTCAAAAGTATAAAAGTTACATTTTGTTTCCCAGATAATTGTGATCTAAAATATTTATTTATACCAAGAGTACATTAAACTCCCTATAATGTTGATTTCAACCTGTAGTTCCTTTCTTTTAAAAGAAGTGGATGTTTTGTTATATGAAATAGAGGACTAGTCTAGATGTCACTTTAAATTCTCCATCTGTCATGGTATAAATAATTTAAAGGAAAACAAAGCATCCAGAGTATGTGCTAATGAGTCAAGTGTACAGTTGCTTTATTAGAGTTCTTGGTGGAGCTGAGTATTATTTTGCTTTTTGAGCTTTGCTGACAGCTACAACACACCTGTAGGGTGTGGGTGATGGAGTCAGCCAATTAATTACTGATGAAAACAACACAAAAATGCACCCTGACATATGTTATGCAGTGCTGGGTTTCTGTCTGTACTTTCCTGAGTTTGGGTCACGTTCTCTACAAAGTCTCCAGGCTGTGTACAGAGGTTTGTGGCTGATGAAAAATGTGCTTCCAGTATTTCTTGATGCTTGACCTGGGTTGTCATCATACCTGCCTGTAGTTCTCAGGCTGTGGATTGCTAGTGCCATGTAAGCACTGGGAATAACGCTGTGCTTACAGAAGACCTTTAAAATTACCTCTTAAGGGGCTCTGTTTGTAAAGCTTCTTGAAAAGCACACCAGAGTGTGCAAGAGTGTTTTTCCTGCATCCCCTTGACTCTACTGCTGTTACAAACCCAGCACAATGTTCACTGATCATCCTCTCTCACCTGTGCTTTGCCCACCACTTGGTGAAGCCTCCGTTCTGTCATCTCTGGAGGCTTCTGACCATTTCTCCATGGTCTGAAGGGCTTGACACTGTCTGTGGTGTAACCTTTCTTTACAGGGCTTGTGCTTGGCTTGCATGGTTCCCTGCTGCCAGAGAGCACTGAAGTGAGGCCAGCTACCAAATATTTCTCTGAAATATGTGCATGTTGTATATTTGAATTAACACAATCCCATATTTGTGTATAAATCGTACTTTTAAGCTATTTCCTTCATAAAATACCAAGAGATTGCTATTTTCCTCCCCTCACTGTGGTGAGGCTGGGAAGCCTGTGGAGGGGAGGGATGGCTGTGAAAGCATGAATGAATGTGGGGAAATGTCAGGGACAGCCTGTGGACCTGTGCCATCAGCCAAGCGTGTCTGGGTAGCAGTGACCTTCAGCATCCCTCGCTCTTCTTGCGCCAGTGGCCAGGGTCAGTGGAATCATCATCAAATGCCCTTTCCCATGGGAAAGCTTTCTCCCACAGCATTTTTGTGGGAGTCTCTTGTATTCAGGCTTGGAGAGGAGGAGAGTTTGGCCCTCTAAGCTAAGGAGCAGACTGGTGATTGCTGCCAGTTAAGCATTTTGCACAGCATGAAGCTGTTTAGATAATAAGACGCTAAGATGAGGACAAGAGTTCATACCACTTTAAAATTCCATGTAATTCTTTAAAATATTGGAAACATTACTTGAAGGAGTGTCTCTGTGCTGTTGTGTTGCAAGTGTGAAACAATAGCACATTTGACTTGCAACCTTGGAAATATTTTTCTCTTTCTAATAAGATTGATACAACTTTCCCACTTGCATTAAAAGTTAGCAAGATGCTGAGGAGCAGTTAGAGTTTTTCTATTTAAGTTAACTTGTGCAATCATGTTTGTACCTGGATTGAGAGACATGATTTACTCAACTGTGCATAAGGAAATTTCAACTGTGGGAAACAAGTCTTAGAAGATGTTTACTTTTAATTCTTGTCTTTGCTGAAAGTTGAAGAAACTCATACTCCTGATTTAAATGAACATCAAAATTTCACTGAATATATTAAAAAAAATAAAAATGCAAAGACATGTTCCACCCCACCTACCAGTGGCAGAGAATTTGAAAGAGATTGGTATTCTATAATATGTGATGCTGGTTTAAAATGAAGGCAGACATTGTTTTAGGAAAGTAAACTTTAGTGTTAAATCTACTTTCTGCCTTGGTTTGCAGTCATGAATATGCAAAATTTAAGGCTTTAAGTTGTGTGAATCACAGAGAATTTGACACTGGCACACAAGGATTTTAAAAGCATTTTTATGTCCCTTAAAAGTGGTGACAAGCTTTATATTCAGTTTTAATATGTAGGGAGAGTAGTGTCTATTACAGGAACTATTTTAAGTTTTGTGAAGTTAACTAGAACCCATTCAGCTGGTGAGCCAGGGCATGAAGACTTTCTGTGAAAAATAAAAGGAGAAATAGAACAAAATCTTATCCATATAGAGCTGAGCCAAACATGGCTCTTCAAATCTGTAAGTACAGTAAGGATGCATTTAGACAGGAAAAAAGGATATCCATCTGCTACCTTCAAACAGTTCTTTGCCCCAGGAAGGACAAGCTTTAGTCTTAGCTCTTCATCCAAGATCAGCAGGTAACTGAAAGTGTATGCAGCAGTGTTTGTGCAAGGAGAGTTAAGAGGCAGTGGCCAAGTAGCCGTCCCAGCATTCCAGAGCACTGCAGGTGGGATTTTGGCTCATTCCTCTGACCATGCAGTTCACCCATAAGCTCTGACAAGGCAGCAGGAATTTCTCCAGTGAAATTGCCAGGTGGTTTAAAGCCAGTACGTCAAACTCTACCCAATTTCCTTGTACCAGATCTGTAGGATGAGGCACAGGGGTCATGGCCAGTGCTCTCACTGTCTGGTGGTCTGTGGCTGCTGGCAGCTTCTGGAGACAGAATGGGCTTGGAAAGACCATGTAATATTCACAAATGTACCAGACAGGTCAAGAGTTTATTACAGGAGCACAGAGGAAATTATCCTCTCACCTGGCTCCCTAAACTCAGCTAGATTTGTGATACATGTAAAATTAGTCATGGTAATTTTAGTAATATCTGAAAAGTTCAGCTGCTGGTTCACTAAGGCAGAATAGTTAAATTTGATAGGCAACCAAGTACCATGGGATGAGAAGAGAGTAAAAACATTGGAATTACAGGTCTGGAAATATCCTTCAGGATTTCCACTGAAAGCAGACCAAAAAAACCCAAAAAAACCAGAAGAACAACAACAACAAAAAACTAGGGTGATTTTGCTGTTTTTATTAAAAAACAGCAAACAAAACAGATGGAAGACATCTTGGATTTATATCCTCCTAAAGTGAAGCACCAAAGGGTATTTTTTCTGTTTTTCATTTTGAACATGGGGGTGGAGATAGATTAATGGGTTTTGGTTTAGCCTCCAGTTCTTAAATGTCTTGCATTTGAAAACAGTGTTTTTCTCCTCCTTTATACCAGATGTTGCACTCTGGAGAATAATTTCTTCCTGTTTTCCAAGTTCACTGAACTGCCTTGTATTTTAATGATGTTGGTTAGGAAATGTACCAGTTCATAACCAATGATGTACCTAAGGCTGTTTATAGACTTCAGTATGGGATCCATCACAACTGAAATGGCTTAGGAAGATGAAACTTGATCCTTTTGGACAGCTGTGTGCTTATACTGAGAAGAGACACTTGAATGAGGAAGGATGACACTGATTTTTTTTACATGATGAGATGTTTGGGAGTTTGCAGTTATTTAAACAATTCTTCAGGATTTACAGGATCAGAATGATTCCCCCAGGTAATAGGGCAGCTCACAGTAAGTTCAGATCATTGATGACAATGCATAAGCTATGTATGTTAATGTAATTTAGATAATACTTGTGAGCATATTTTTTTGCTTTCAGAGGGATGGCTTAGTGAAATACGAACAATTTCCTGGTGGATTTCTTTTGTTTTCTCTTTGTGGACAGGGTGTAGCACTAGGCATTTCTCTGAAGTTCCAGTTCCATTGCCAAGTATTATTTCCAGCAAACAAATTGTAAGAGTTCATTTACTATAGTTCACTCCATTACACTTTTTCCTTTGTTTTGCACCGTTTCTCTGCTTGCTTCTTTTGCTTCCTTTTATGCACCCATTAAACCCTGAACAAGCTGCTTGAATAAGTTTGCTCCTTAACATTTTCAGCCTTTAAATCCGTCCTGCAGACTGACACATTCCTCTGTGAGATCCGTGCCTGCCATGGCATCTTAGTGGACTAACAGGGTGCAGCTGCACAGCTGCTTAGCACAAGCAATCTCACTAATTAGTAGAGGCTCCCCTTAGGGAGTGGAATCTCAGTTCTTTGCTCACCCTGAAGGAGCTGTCTAAAATGGATCAGGTGACATGTGTCTTAAAAATGCCCACCGATTCTTAAAGGTGATAAGCTTGCACTTAAAACACACCCTGTGGGAATCTACACTGTAGGTGTCCTGGGTTAGTTCGAGGGAAGATCAAAGCTTGAGTAGTTTTGTCTTCTAAAACATTGTAATCTGTGTATTACCATATTTTACTTCTTTTTCCTAAAGTCACAACTCTTTTAGGAAGGAGCCATTTAACTTCTTGTTTGCACAGCGCTAAATAAAGTGTGGATACTGTCATGATGTTAGCTAATTAGAGAAATTACAATTTTTTGAGCTTAGGGTCAAGGCTAAGTAAACCACATGTTATAGGGCAACACAAAGTATGCAAAACTCAGTTCAAAATTCAGGATTCCTACTGTGAATCCTGCCCTGTTTCATGAATAATATTGAGATATCTAAGGATTTTTAGGTAATTTTTTTTAAACAGCTTCCTCAATCAGGTAGCAAATAGAAAGCATAAAGCACTGTATGGTGCATTTCCATTACATAGTGACACCATTGTGGGAGTAGTGCAAAAACCAGTAGAAGGAAGAAGTAAAATACGGTTGGTGTAGTTCAAATATGAGAATATATAAAATATCACATTGGGCAGAGAATCAAATATTAGCTGGGAAGGATGCCAAAAATAGTTATGTTTTTGATTCAGAAGTGCTTTTAGTTACATATCTTCTTTTCTTTTTAATTAAACTACTGGTTTTTTCTCCTACAGCCTTTCCTTCAAAGGTCTTTTATGCAGATGTTTATTAGTAAACAGCTGCTTGAAATGAAAGGCCATTACTTTAAAGTCATTGTGGTTTCTAATGTTGATTGGGGGCTGGTTGTGCTTCTGTTTGGCCTAATATAAACCAGATAAAAATATGCAAGTATTGTAAAGCTAGGCAGATAACTCACAGAAAAGCTACATAAAGACCAGATAACAACCATGGTTATTCATAGAACTTTTGACCCTTAGAAATTCTTAAAGTAAAAGAAATCATTAAAGTGTACCTAAAGTGCATCTTCACATGAAGGCTTTTATTATGTGTAAAAATTATCTACACATTATCTACCTGTATATTATGTGTGTGTGTGTAAAAATAATGGTTATTAGAAACATGTTTAATGAGCTCTCCTATGAGGTAGGTACTTGAGAACACTGTGAAGTAAGATGCTTGATATTTAGGTACAACTGTATCAGAATTGCTGGTGTTGTCAGCTGGTGTCTTGTGTTTGAAAGATGAGATTTGCCGGACATTTGAATCTCTTAAGATTGAATTCCTTAAAAAGTCTATATATAAAAATGCAGGTGAAATCTATAAGATACAAATTTGTTAAGTTGCAGTTACATAGTAACCACTCTCTTGTCAAAAGTTTTAGGCTGGGTATTTGTGGTTGAGTACCTGATAGAAGTTGGTCTTTAAAATCAGATGTTTTTGTCCAGTGTGGAGTTGAAAGCTTGACATCTGGTAGCTTAACATTTTCTGCAATCTACTTGAAGCTTGCTAAACAGTAAAAACATGCTAAGCTACAACATTACTTAGGTTGGTGATCTGAGAGTATTCTCACAGCTTTGAATAATCAAGAAAATATTATCTCTAGGATGTGGGAACTAGAGCTTAACACATATACATCACTATAGCTTTGATTGATTTGTTTTACTGGGACACAAGGGGACAGTGGCTATAGTAATCCAAAAGACTGAGCTTCTGTGACCACCAGAATTAGACTATTAGTCTGTAAATTATTTATTTTGGAAATGTTTTGTTATTTTGAAGTTATAAAAATTTGTATTTTTGTCCTTATGCTTGCACAAGTTGAGTAGTCAGCCAGGTGTCTCCAACAACAAAGTGGTGTAACAGGACAGGGGACAAGGTTTGTAGGAGAGAAGTGATCTAAGATAGGGAGTGGCTCCAGGGACAAGTCAGTGCTGTGAGAAGTTAGATGACTGAATGAGATGTGGTGAACGGCAGGAAGAACAGGAAATTACAGAACTGCAGATTTCTAGGGACTTAAAGTTCTGGAGCAGCATCACTCTTTGCATCACTGTTCTTAACCAATTTCCTGGGTACCTACTTCAAGCTGGTGGTGTAAATGGGCTACAGGAGTAGCTGGGCCTTTGCTCTAGTCCTTCTCATTCCTGAAATTTCTCTAGGCCACAGTAAACCCTGGATGACAAGGATGAACTACCATATAGCACCAGGAGGAGAACCAGGTTTGGGAAAAAAGTGACAACTTTGCCATTTGAGTCCCCTGTCATAAGCATTGAGCCCAGAAAGTCTACATCTCTCCAAACCTCTCCAGGCTGCCTTTCTCCAGTTGCTCTCCAATATCCTGCTTCAAATAGTTTTTCTTATTCCTAGAAAATAGTTTTCTTGTCAGTAATTTCTCCTTCATCATCTTATTGTTTGAATTGTTTCTTGAGGGTGCTTTGACCTTCTCCCTCCCTGACTTGGATATGTTGTTTTATAGGCTTTTTCAGTAACTCGTCCGCAGTACAAATAAAGGTCCGTTTGTATGCAGCCTCCTTGCTTTGTTCCAGGTATGGAAGTCTGAGGATTGGGAGATAGGAGTGCAGTGTTGAAAATTTTCCATCCACATCCATCCTTGTGTTAAACTTCTCACCAACTCAGTGACATGCAGCTTATATCATCTTACATATGACCTTTGACCTTGTCCTGCTAAATTGAGCTTGAACTTGTGAAACTTTAATGTCAGAAGGCTAAAGCAGATCAGAACAGCACCAGAACATTCTGGTGTTCTGTTACAGTTTGCCATACTATTAAGTTTGAGCTTTACTAAATGTACAAATTTCTTTTAAAGAAACAATATCGACTTAGAATTTGCACTTTGTCTTGGAAAAGTTGTGCATGTCATAAATGAAGTCATTAGACAGACCATGTAGGGAAAATTTTCCTTTGTATTTCATCTTATTTATGCTCTTGCTCACATGTTGTACCTTTGGTCCATACTTAAGCTTTTTGTTTGGTTGGTTGATTTGGGTTGTTTTGGGTTTTTTTCAGAAGAAAACATAACTGTAAGTTCACAGCAGCAATAGGTAACCCAACCATTGTAAACCACTTTTCCTTAGTTGACATATCATTATAAAGAAGGTGCCTTGATACTGATTTGTAAAGGGGGCTGTATTTGTTATAAATTCAATTTAGAAGAAGTTAACATTAGTAAGTTAACTGAAAAGGATATTTTAATGGTAATAGAATTTGATGGTCTGACTTCTATTTCTCCCCAAAGAATGTATACATGTGCAATAGAAAACATTTTGTAATGTATTTAACTAATTGTTCTTGACTGTTCAATAAGATTGCTATCCAAGGTATATGTACATGAATACTTGCTTATGAGGGTAAAGATCTTTATTCTAGAGCATGCTATTAGTGTCTCTCCTCTGGTTTTCAGCACTTTGTCACTATGTGTTCCTTTGATTACAAAACATCATCAGAGCGCAAATGAACTGGGTAAAGAGTTTAGTTGTGACACATGACCTCTTTCTTTCTGTAGATTTACTCAAAACTAAATCTTCCTTTGACAGTGGTTGACAAGGGTAGTATGAGGACTTAAATCCTTAGAATTTATTTTAGCTGAAGAGCAGAAAGAATAAATTTGTGTTTCATAGTCTGCTTACTCATGAATAACTTTGACTGAGATACATTTGTAAACCAGCAGAATGAGGCAGAGAAGTGTGTCTGAGCTGCTTCTGAGGTCTTGTGGTCAAGTGTCTTTCTGCTTCCCTTTCCTGCAGGTTTTGTGGCCAGTGGGGAGTAACTAGGGCTATTGGTTATTGTGATTAAGAACATTATGTCAAGCCTTTAAAAATATGAAAATATGTAGAATTCGCAATAGTCTGTTATATAGCTTAGTAGCTTAGTTTAGTGAGATTTTTTTTTTTATTGTAATGTAATTACATCCAGAAGTGGACAGTTTTCACCTGTGTTTAAGATACATGCAAAGTCAATTCTTGGTGTGAGCCTCACATGGTTTCTTCTAATTCCAACTTGAAAACAAACTTGCTGCATTTTTTTGCACTTTTTAAAAGAACTAATTAATTAGTATTAATTAATACTTTCAAACTCCAGAGCTTCTTTTTTCCTGAGATTTCCTCAGGAGAAATGTCAACCAAAGACTTTGGCAAGATTTAAAGATGAGTGCAGTAAGATGTGAGGGAGAAAGAAAAGAACTCATAGGTTTACAAAAATAAAAAAGAATCCGTTGCACTTCAAGGTCTTGAAACTCTTGTTGAAGCTCTTTTGAATGTTGACATTTGAGGGCACTGTTCATGCCTGCTTCTATCATTTTATTACCATCACTAAAGCTCCAATCTCACTCCTGGGACAAGCAGCATCCTTCTGGCTAGCTTTTATTACATTAACAGAAGGGAGATTTACGTCCCCACTGAGGCAGAGGTATTTCCCTTTTCTAGAAGAACAGAATGAAGGAAGCACATTCCTGTACTTTTTGCAAGACCTTCTGGGGCCTTGTGGACCTGAAGCTTCCTCCTCAGACAGCAGTGGCTGCAGCCTAACCTGTGTGGCCTGGCTGGCCATCACATCGACACACCTCTCCCACGACATTAAAAGGTAAAGCTTTAGCATAGCAGGAAGAGCTAAGTGAGGTAACATTTCACACCTCTGAGCATCTGCAAGGTGAAATTGTACCATGTCCTGTGGCTTTGCTAGCTTTTCAGTTTTCAGGGGGTAAATATGGAGTCAAATGATTTGGAGTCAGATGATTTGATCAAAAAAGAGGTGCTTGGGGCTTCTGCGTATTGTTGTGATCCGGGGTGAAGTGAGTAAACCTCTGTTACCTGCTGCTGTTGGAAACAGAAAGGCAGTAACTGCATGATGGAAATAAAAAGGCAGGTCAGAAACTGAGTTATGCATCCATGTTGTCTCACTGGCTGCCTTTGGTGTGGTGCTGATCTATTGTTATGTGCCCTGCATTTCCTCATGTCACATTTGATTTGCAAACCTGTGTGCTAGAATGGGAGGTCAGTGCGTCTTGCTCTGGCTGGGAACACTCTCATTCCCTCTCTTATGCAGCTGCTGAGAAGCTTTCCAGAGCATGCTTTTGAGAAAGGATGCAGACACTGAAGCGATGATATGTGGAGCAGAAGCACAAATGGGGATGATTTAATACAGAGGGCAGGCAAGCTCTGTCACTCAGCCCTGTAACAGAGAACTCTGCATTTCCCTTTCTTCAAGACATTTAGTCTGGTGGAGGCGCCTGTATATGACACTTCTGAACTTGCTGGTCCTGTTCTCCTGTTTGTCTGCATATGTCAGTCTGGCACAGATATTCTTTGATATTGCTCTTTTAAAGAGAAAATTTAGTGTCTCTTCATTTTCTTAGCATTTGTAAAGAAGGATAGTATTGCTGAGTGAGAATCAAGCATCTTGTCGCTGTCATAGAAATGCTCCAGTGCTAATGCAGACCTGAAGAAAGGTGCTTTCACTTACCACAAAGGTGCCTGGAAGGGTTTGGAACTTGATCTCTCTCTCTCACACAGATACAGTGCAATATGCTTTCCTGCCCTTGGTGTTTAGATTTTCAGGTCGAGTCTACTCTTCTTCTAGAGCCATGTTTGATACAGTTGATCTGTGTAGCAGTTGTGTGTGCTATGTCCCCAAGAAACTGTCAGGAAGTTTGGGAAGATGCTAGGCAGAGAAAACAAAGTCACTTCCTCCTCTTTTAGAGTTCTTGTTCTCTAAAAGATCACAGGATTGTTTCAGATTTGTATTACTCATCAGAGACCATGTAGAAAGAAAGAGGAATACCAGAACACTGACAGTGTTAGGTAGGTTATTCATGGTGTTCCTAAGAAATTAAAGTGCAATATAAATTTTAAGACCTTAGCTTAAGTCTAACAAATAAATCTCTATTAAGAGAATAAAAACAGGCTATCACTTACCTATGATCATGAAGGAGATAGAATGAAAGGGGATTCTGCCTTCAAGCCACAAAAGTCCTCAAACATATTAGCACTTGAAGGCTGCTGAGAAGCTTGCCCACTGTGACTTAGATTGCTCCACACTGGTTAAAAATATATCTCACTATTGGCTGGCCTGGGAGGTGGTGGGGTCGGGACCCCAAAACCTCCTCAGCTGCCTTAGAGGTATTCAGCTCTGAGCCTCCAGCAAGGCTGTGTGCATGAGAACTGCCCCCAAAGTGGAGTGGGAGACAGAGCTTTGTATCTCACTTCTTATGGAGGTTAAATTGTAGCTCTGTCCTCTAGAAATCTCTGATACAAAAGCCAAGGAGGATACTGGGAACCCACTTTTTATTTCTGTCAGGTCAATGCGGGTCAAAAGGTGACAACCAATAACAAACACAGAATTAACATGAACTTGAGAAGCATGCAGGACAGGTAGATCCTAAAAGCTGTCTTCTCTGCAGGGGAGGATGAGAGAACCATTAGCTGGGCCACTGTCTCCCTCCCACATCTCACCTATGTCCACTGGGGCTATTTAATTCAGATCTCACCGGAGTGTCCTCTTAAACCAAGTTATAGAAGCTGACTCCTGAGAAGGTGAATCCCAAGTGGCCTGTAAGCCACTTAAGAACTGCAGATTCAAAGACCAGGCAGTTTTGTAGAGTTCTGAGGGAGCAGAGCAGCAGTGAAGACAGGACCTGGGGCTGCTCCATGCCCCAGGGCAGCACTGCAGTATCACAGAGGTGGCTCCGTGGGACCAAGGGGCATGCAGAGTCCTTTCCATCTTCTTATCCTGTATCTGTCTCATTGCAGGCACCACACTACATGGGAGGGAAACCCAGAGTCAACCTGGGTTTTCTGACCAGGGCCAGTGCTGTGGCAAGGAAGAGGTCATCTGGTCAGCCTTATCATGGCCCTTTCAGAAAGGCTAGTAATTACATTTGGGTTGGATTTAAATAACGCATGAAAAGCCAAATCTATGATCATGCATTTAAATACAGCAACTACTTTGCTTTTCTGGTTTAGTGAGGATTGTGTGAATCAAAAATACCTTACTCATCTGCAAAAAGGCTTAGTCCCAGCAAATCTTGACTTTAATTACAGGAAATAATCATAAAGTACTTTATATGCAATTAAAGGCACTTTCTTTTGGAGATATTTTTATAATTTGTATTTTTTCCCTAAAACCAATTATCTAAAATACTATACTTTTCCATGCCTGCAGTGCAACTTTGTCTTGCATAGAAATTGATTTTTTTTAAATTAAACTTTCTTTATGTGCGATTGAAACTTGAGACTATTTTACCTTTATCTAGGCAATTGATTAATAGGTCAGATAACACCTGCTGGTTGGCAGTAGCAGCCAACAGTTTTGTGATACAGCTTGCTTGTTTAGATAATTGTATTAATTTAGAACAGAAATTGGCACAATTACAATGGTATTTTTGAAAATGTCAATTTTATGGAGAGTTTTTTATGTTAGTCTAATCAGCCTGTAATCAAATGCCGAAACTGTTTGAAACAGAAAATACTTTTCACACTGAAATTTAATGTAATGCTTGTCCAGAGCTCATTAATTTCATGGGAAGCCAAATGTTGTATTTGGACTATGGTCATAATTTTATCCATCTATTGAAACAGAATAACAGTGTTCAAATTCAGACCAAACAGTGATGTGGCCCAGGTCTTCCACAAACAGCTGCAAACAAAGAGTGGAGAATTTCATTGCAGTGGTAGACTTGAAGGCTAGGGAAAATGTGTCCTGAAGGATATGTGTCCCTGTAGTAACTTCAACCCATGACATGGGAAGAAGAGAAAAGTACTAGATATTTTGTCTCCTTGTGCTCAAAGTGACAGTTCAGGGAGAATCCTTAACCTGTAATGAATATCTATGAGTCAGGTACAGAAATGTGATAATCCACCAAAAGCAGTTTTGCCTGTGTGCTCCAATGGCCTTTCCAGGTGAGCTGTTCTGGTGCCATCCTCCTCAGTAAACACAGGACTGGTTGATTGAGAGGATAGGGCTGTGTGACAGGAGAACCATCAGTGTTCTAGAGGCTGCCTTGTCAACCTTCTACCTCAAAACCCAGTTTGCCTGTGACATGACTTTCACAGGACCATGTTGCCCTACCAGCTGGCGACACCACCCAAGTGCTGGGGTTGACACAGATTGGCTGCCTCAGCAGGGCAGGAGTTCACACACCTCCAGGAGCATTGCACATTTTTTTCCTCAATCCTGATCTGAAACATGTTCTGGGAAATTTGCAGAATTAAGCTGTCAAAACTATGCAAAATTAATTACAGGCTGGATTTGACATAAAAGCTTAGATACAGTGTTTTCCCTCAGCATTTGTGCTTGCTGTTGGAAATGCTTCAGCCCATACATCTGTGCAGATAATGCCAATATAGGGAATCACTAATGGAACAGTTTTACAGGTGGGTTTGGGTGAATTTTCCATCAGCTTCATGTGTCTGTAGCATAACAATATATTCTTTTCTCAGCTCGGAGGTTTTTTTAACTTCTGCTGTGAAGCACGAGACCCTGACTTTCTTTTGCCTTTATCAGTTGCCTCTGTCACCCTTGCACAAACATCTGGGTAACATGCCAGGGTCTGTGGGGTGCCATGCAGTCGCCACTTGGGGCCCAGAGGTGAAGATCCCCATGGTGTGGAGCTCCTGCAGAGCTCTCCATATTTTGCTCTCTTAAAAGCTGTGAAAATGCTTTGTTGAAGGAGAAAGGCCCAGGTTTCACTGAACCATCTGGAAGATGAAGGTATTCAGGGCCACTGGATTCCTCTTTCTCAAACTTAGGCCAGCCATTTATCCAATAAGCATAAGTACATCATTGCCATTAATTTTTACAGCAGCAAGGATAACTTAGTGTAAAGATACATGTTATGTCTATATTTATCTAACAACAGACTATCCTTTTTTTCCTCTTTTCCCACACACTAGTTAAAAATTATTGTGGTGTTGGGGAATGAGAAGAGAAATTGTTTCACCTTATGCATAGGGGAGAAAGATGGAGATATAAGGAGGGGATGGGGGAAGAAAAACTGAGGATTTGCCCCTCCCTTCCATCTATGCTGAGCTGTTCGATCAGCTGGGCCATAAATAATGTATCTTCAGCCTTAGATTAGTTCAGGATGTAATCTTCATTTCTGCTCTTCCCAAGGAATCACTGCTGAAACTCTTTCACAAATAGCAAAAATATTTATTGAGACATGAGATAAGCATTTGTTTCATTTGTCCCTCCAGAGACATGAGTAGATCCCATTTAGTAAATAAGTGTTCTGCAGACCTAGAGACAGAGTGAAGTCCATGGTCCTGTACCAAAATGCTGTATCATGAACTAAAATTCATGGAAATATAATACAGTGTCACCATTGATTTGCTGTATTTCAGTCAGACTTTAAACAATAAATGAAAGCAAATACACCCAATAGAAGCTTATAATCCAGACTGTAATAATAAATCTCATTCTGGTATCCTCATACAGATGAGGGTGAAATTGTAAGTGCTTTGACGTTAATGTCATAGCACATTTTGACTTCAATAGATCCAGGATTTTTTTTGGTAATGTTTTTAAGAATCTTAATTTACTAGCAGAGTAAGTAATTTAGAATTTCCTGTTTCCCTCCCAGTCACTGATGTGATCAACTCCTGGGACAATACTAACATGTACACAGCTGGATTTCTCTTGTCAGCATCAGCCACCTCCTTTTTTTCATCTGCCCCCTAAAGCCCCTTCTGTTTTCACTGTCCTGCCTGCAGTCCACAGGCTCAGCAGGTGCGCTGGTGTGTTTGGCTTGGAGACTCATTTCCAGCAAGGAGAAAGTTCACATGACTGAGTGCAAAATGCTCTTGCAAAGTGCTTTTCGTCTGCAAAATGCTCTTGGATGATTTTGTTTAAGTTTGAGAGGAGAATATCTATCCTGAAGGTCACTGGGCTGAGGAGGTGATCCCAGCTCACACTGCCCCAGGCTGCCTTGGGAAGGGAGCAGAGGCAGCACTGCTGGCAGCTGGCTGCCTGTGGCACAGACATTGCTGCAGAGCAGCTGCAGCTGGGGCTGTCCCTCCTCAGCAGGATGGTGCAGGGAGTGCAGGTGGGTCTCACTCTTGTGGTGAGTTGAGGGACAAAGGACACAAATGAAAGGCAAAACAAGTTCCAGAGCTGTGTCCATTGCAGAACTCTTTCATTTCCCTGTAAGCAGTTTGGTTTCATGTGACTTCAACCCCTTCCACTGAATAGTGGTAACACAATGGTCTTCGCTGAAGTGGCTGATTATGTTTATTTAAGAGACATCTAGTAGTAGAAAATCAGTAACAAAAATCGATTTGCAGCTTTTTCTGTGCTTTACAAAAGGCATGCGAGTTTCACTTGCACTAGTTGGAAGCAAGTGAAGAGAAAATATTTTAGAAGTTAAATATTTCTTAGTGTACAGTGATAAAAACTTAATTCTTGAAGAAAATTAATTTATATTATTACGTATTACATTATCATGCGTGAATGGGAATTTATTTTATGTCTTTGGAGATATAAAACTATACAGAAACCCGCATAAATACTTTTGTGCTCAGTTATGGCCATTAAATTGATGTGGAATATCTAGTGTTGTGTTATTTAGCTGTAGCTTAAAGCTGAGGCTTATGAGCTGAGAAAAGTAAGATGTTTGTTCTGTCTGTACCTTTTATTCCAGTGTACCCATTTTTTCATTGCCTTCAAAAGTATTTGTCGATGTACAAGGGGCACAAGGTTGGCTACTAATGTGCTGGCTACTCCCTTTTATTGTTTGAAGGGTTTAGCAGCTCCTTTATACAGACTTTTTCATTCATTCTACACTTTTTTCCCGGTCTTACCTAAAAATTTCATTTTGCAGGCTCCTGTACATGAGTTTATCTTTAAAAGTACCACTACTATAGTACTACAAATATTAGGCAGGTTTCTTGAAGCTAAGCAGTTGTCAGTTTCTGAAAAGTTAAGGAGAGACAGGAAGACATTGAACTGCCATCTGAATAAAAAATATCATCATTTTCAGTAGATGTGAGAAATGAAATGTTCCTTAGAAGGTTGCAGACAGGTTTCATGTGCTGGGGACTGATCTATGAGCACTTCTTGTCTGCTAGATTAGAGCATAAATATGTTTATTCTTACATGTCACAGCACAAGGGCAGTGCAGTGGCAAGCTGACACCTGGCTGACCAGCAGGTTAAAGGAATGAGGAGAAAATTCATAGTTGTTCTGTTTTCTTGTAAACTATGCTTATTGTTCTAGTGTGTCTGAAATTAGAGTGGGAAAGAAGGATGTACTGGGAGTATTCAGAAATTAGATTACAGTGAAATATTACCACTGAAAAGAATAATTCAGTTATAAAATTTACTCCCTTAATATTTGTTTTCTTTTCTAAAAGAGAGTCTTTTATTTCTGTTTGGTGGGTAGGATTCATCTGTAGCTCAGTTTGCTTACACCATCCCTCCAATCTGAGTTTGTCAGGAGAAGGGTCCTGTGTACAATTGATCCCAAGAGAAGGGTTTGTTACCTGCAAGCAGCAGTTGAGAGAGTCATTTAGTGCTTATATGGCGACTCCTCCAGAGAAAAGCTCCTGCCTCTAAGGTCTTCTTTCCTGTTCATTATTTAATACCCATTTTATTTTGGGGAAAAAAACAAACCAAAGCAAACAAAAAACCTGGAGAGAAATGGGCACTGTTCACATCAACTGTTTCTGCCCTGCAGATATGAGGGGAGTAGTTTCCTTTCCACAGGAAGAGTTGCCTGGAGCCTTTTAGCCAATTACCACAGGAGTTTGTGGACCACAGCAATAGAGGGATTATTGTGCCTTCCGTAGTGAACATTAACCACTGCTGTGCTAAACAAATGAGCCTTTTATATTTTATCTACTTTGATATTTTAAGGAAATGAGAATTCTGGAAATGACAAAACCCTTGTAATAATGAGGTGAGTTATCGTCACATAGTTATTATCAAGAGAATTTTCTTTTTATAACTTGTGTGTGTTAAAGAAGAGGCATGCTCCTTGTTTGCCTTGGAAGTAAAATCCTTCAAGTTTACTCTTGTCAGGTTTCTGAGAAGAATGAAACATGTTACTGTTGGTGAAAGAGCAATGCCCTGGTGGGGCCTGGCCCACAAGTTGTCTTCCTGGAAGCCAGGCGCAGTCGTGGCTCATGTCTTGTCTGAGATTGTTCTGGTTCCACCTTCATCCACTCTCGGGTTCAGCAGCTGGTCCTGGCAGTCAGTTCTGCATTCATTATCTCCAGTAAAATTACCTCATTTGCAATTAATCAAACAGTGTAAAAAAAAAAGTTGGGCTTGCATGTTTTGTGACTAGCACAGACATTACCTGTAAAGGAAGAATTATTTTGGAAGTGAACCACACAATTTCTGTAGAAGCTGGTAAACCTGGAACTGTAGCATCTGAGGTAAAGTTGTTTTAAAGCGTGTTCCTGTTCATGTCCTGATGTCCTTCAGCTGTATTGGGAGTAGATTGACCATTAAGGGAAGATTAGATAAATACAGCTAACAGAAAATATACCATATACTTAAATTTTATAACATTAAATCACTAAATCACTATCCAGTGTGACTTCTGCATTAATCTTGTTTTCATGTAAAATGCTGTAATCACGTTTTCTGCATCAGTCAGTCAGTTTTCACTGGAAACAGCCAGATGCACAACGACCTTTGCAATAGTTCTGTGCTTGGAGTCATTAGCACAAGCGCAAAACCATATGTTTGAAGACTCTTGCTACTTCTTTCTTGAGCTTTGAGCATGAAATGATGTTTCTGTCCAGTGCAACTGTGGAACAAACCAAGAAGAGCCTGGGTTGCACTGTTGGATGCACTCAAAGTGTAGTGTAACATTTCTACTTTGGTGTCAGCAGAAATAATCAGTGTATAAATTACCATATGACCTTTCCAGAATTGCATGTGGCAAGTTTTGTTTAAACAAGTTAACAACATGGATAAGGTGGCAAAAACCTATTTAAATATCTATGTACATTTGTCTCTGTCTGCTTTTAATGTAGGTGCTCTCAGATGGTTGGTGGATGTCATGTATAAAGCTTTTGTGTAGTACAGAACTTGTATAAGCATGTCAGTGTGCCCAGCAGCCTTAACAACAACTGAATGTAAGAAGCCATCTCTGATAAGGGACTGTTTGAAAAGTCTTTTCAGAGAAAAAAAGACAATTTCATAAGAAGCTTGTGCCACTTTCCAGCCTAGAAAAGTTAACACATTTGGATTCTAAAGCTAATTGAAAAGATTATTTTAGTAATTGTATGAGTGTCAAGAACAAAGGCACTTAAAAATTGACAAAAAAGCAGTGCGAGTAACTTTATAAAGCTACAAAAGCTTTATAGAATAGAAGTAGACCAGATACTGCATAGCTGGATATTCTACAATAATGGATCTGAAAGAACTACAGAAGTAGAAACTCTGAAATTCTTCCAGACGTGTGAAGTAATGCCTTGCATTATTATGTGGGCAAGGCTGTTTTTCTTGGCCATAATTTAGGAAGACTTTTGTGTGTTATCATCAAATAATTAAAACTTGAACAACAAATCTTGGATATAATCATCATAATCTTTTCCTGTAGGGGAGGGAGACAAGGGGAAAAAAGCTTATTGTAAAATAGTTTAAATGTGATTGATGAAAAAATACGGAGATAACTCAGTTGCTTAGAATAGCTTATCATATAGGTGGACTTTTTTGGTTGAGTGGTTCATAATCATAGAGTTTTCTTTAAGAGTTCCTAACTCAATCACACTGGAAAAGTAAGCTCTGTGTATGGTATTGCTTAGGATCTTGTGTCTGCTTTGAGTTCCATACTGAAATGGAGTAATTGAACATGTCAGACTGTCCCATAAAACAAAAATGAGTAAAGCAAAATTGATTGCGGTGTGTTCTCCATATTGCACACCTGCCTTAAGAAATTACTCTTAATAGGCCTTTGCAAGACATTGTAACTGTGTGGCACATGCTTGTATGTATATATGCATATATATATATATAACCTTATGTCCATTCATAAATTATTTTTACATATGTCAATAGGTAACAGAGCTTGCCTTCATCTTGCCCTGTGATTGTGAGTGTTCTTTGAAGGTCTGTATGTGAGGATGTCAAGTAGTAACACCCTGTTGAAACTGCAGGCAGTCATACTAGGTGGTGTCTTCTGCCTTGTCTGGGTAAACATTGAGAAGGTAGATTTCTACTATATGGGCATGAAAGAAATTAAAATTTGTGTGCAAGAGGAGGTGCATGTATTCTTGGATATAATATATGCAATATCAGACAGAAAAGTCATTACTTCTGTTTCCTTTGTTTTTTTAGTTTCTTTTCTTCTCCTTTTTTTTTTAAATGAAGGAAAAAAGAATCATTTAAGTGAAAACCATTACATGAACTAGAGGCTTTTAATTTCTCTCATAACCCATATATCCCTCTGCCCAAACAGACTCAAATTCATCAATTTTCCAATAGCTTGCTGATATCCCCCGCTTGTGTCCCTTTTTTCCTAGTTGCACCTAAACAGAAAATCTGCATTCTGATTTGGTACTATTTTCAATAACTAAAAAAAAAATGTTAATACATTCATTTGGGGGATTGAATTGGTTTGTTGAAACTTCTTGTGACTGACAATATTAATACAATCATTAGACTAACATCCAGTGAATTTGTCTTTAGATGAGCTTGTCTTTAGATGAGCACAAAGATTTTGTGGGGCCAGTGGTGTGGTGTCGTTCTATAATTACCTTATTTTAGTGGGTTTTGGTCCACTGTGTTTCAGGTTCAGAAGCATTTACTTTGTTCTGCTCTGCATGACAGTGCTTCATTATGACATTTGCACAGACAATCATGGGAGAGGCGCTGCAAGGCCCTAGGCTACATCATCGTTTTCAAACTCCCACATGCTTCTCCCCATTTTCATTAGGATCCCCTCAGAGTCAGTTACACGCCCTCCTTCAAAGCCTTGTTGTAACTCAGGTCTGTCAGGTTGCCTGTACAGCACTCACGAGTGACTGGGCAGCTGGTATGCTAATTGCTACCTTACTACCAACCATAATGGCATGTCTTTTCCTTTTTGCAAACTTTTTGTGCACTAATTTTTTTTCTTTTACCATACATTTTAATTATTGTGGCTTTGGAGTGGATTTTGCTGCCCACTTGAATCTTTTCAATGCTTGGTATACAGCACTATGCACAATGAGACCTAATCCCCAGCTGGGGACCATCTCTAACAATGCAGTACAAATATACTATATTATATTTCAGGTTTTTTTAGTTTTATTTTGGCCTCATTTGTTTATTTCTTAATTCCTGTTTGACATACTAATTTTACAGTGATTTTCTGGCTATTAAAAGCAGATTTGGGGGAAACGCTTTCAGTGTTTTGCAAATCATCCACTGAACAATGTAAGAAACAAATCCCTGTGTATATGGATTGAGGGTTGATGTTTAGCATGTCTGTATACACAGTACATGCTAATGTACTTCAAAGGTAAGATGTGTGACTTGCTACAAATCTTCAGCTTTGCACATCACGGGATTGCAGAACTAGAGTCTGCTTGTTTGCTTTCTCATCTTGAAGTGGCAGCTGTCATTACTGTCTGCTGTGTTTTTAAAAAAGCAGGGAGGAGAACATTTTTGCTACTGTGTATGCCTCACAGAGCAGGAAAAGTAAGACATCATTTGAAGTGGCTATTGTGCCAGAGGTTTTTGGAATGTTTGGCATTGCATGTTAAACGTTGGCATTTTGTCATTAAAAACTGGAACAGAGCACAGCCTCTCAAATACACAGTCAGCCCTCTTGAGCTCCTGTAAAAATAAGCTGGCAAACAAACCCCTCTAATAAAGTGCTGATGCTGGAAAAGATATGTGGTCATCATTTCTTTATGCTACTTTTCTCAGCATGTCTCATCTGTTTCTGAAAGTAAAGGAGAGAGAGATGATTACCAGAGAAACAGAAGTCGTGGTGAGGTGAAATCCTGACATTGCTGAGACAGAGAACAGCTCTATCACTGGGCAAACCTGTGAGCCATGAAATGTCCCTGTGCCCTGGCCAGGTCACTGGTTTCAATGGCCATTAACCTGCCTTTTAGTCAAAGCAGTTGTTTCTTCCCTCCTACTGCTCTTACTGCGTTCATTGTGTAGCAGTGTAAATGGGGCTTATGGTTGTTAGATTGGGCTTTAATGGCACTGTAGCCACCTAAAATGCCCCTCTGGAGCCTCCCAGGGGTTGAGTGCACTGGGGAGGCAAGAGGAGCTTTCTGGCTTTGGGACTGTTTGGGTTTGGGGCTCCTGTTGATAACCTGGGCAGTGAAGGTGGTAACCGTGCTGTGGTCCTGCAGTCTAGGCTGCTTCTGCTTATTGGTACTGTTATTTTTCCTAGCAGTTTTTCTCAGGATAAGAGTTTATAATTGATTTATAAATTTTTAACTCATATATTTTTTCATTCATTTTTCGTTTACATTTTTTCATGTGTATGCGCTTGCAACGTTCTCTTAATTATCTGGTGTTCTTTCCTTCAAAAGGAAATACATATGTTTAACAAGTACTGTGTGGGGTGCTTGTGTAGGATAGTTGAAGGAAGAAACAAGAGTAATGACAGGCCTAGAAAAGTATGGTGTAAAATATTTGATTATTTAATTAATAAATTACATAAATTACATACTTCAAAGTCTGTGTATCATCTAATAATGACAGTAAATCCAAATACAAATAAAAGGTGAGGATAAAGAAACTTATTTTAAAACAAACATTTTGGCAGTGCTGAAAATGGAAACTCTAATGATGTTACAGAAATTGGTATATCTTTAGTGTCATACCACACTGGCAATTGGAAGGCTTAAATAAGGAGAATAGACATGACAGTCAAAATAATTTGGTAGAGGGAGTCCTTGAAGAAACCATGTGTGTCAGAGCAGAGCTACTTTCCAAATACTCTTGAGAGTGATAGTGATCAGATAGGTTCAGAAGAAAGCAAGCTTTTATGAGACTATGTATTCTGTTTTCTTTTAACAAATGAAATGATTTTGTACTTCCCTCCCAGTTCTCTGGCCAGCTCTACTGGGCACCTGTTGCTGCCTTGGGAGGAGCCCATGGGTGCCTGGCAGACTAAGGGTGTTGAATGAAGGCAGGACATGAAAAATAATCTTCTTTCCTCATCAGAGATTAGTATTTCACAGCTTTAAATAAGGAGGAAACAGTACTTCTATTCATCTGTAGTGTCAGTCAATCAGTCTTATCTTTTTCTTTGTGCTGCTTAATTACTGGGGAAATATTTAACTATAAACAGCTTACATATTTCTGAAACAACTCTCTGATCATACATTGTTTTGCCTCTTCATTTTTGGAAAATCTGAAAGGAAAAGTTCGCTATTGGGAAAATACTATTTGGTCTCTCACCCGTAATGTGTTTTAATAGAGTGGAGATGAACAGCATCGGTTGTTGGCAGCTTCTTTTTTGCTTAATTCAGTAGCTCCTGTGTCCCAGGGGACTAAACAGCACCGTTTGTATGTGGTATCTAATGCTCATATAAGCAACTCCAGAAACATTTTTAAAACTTGTATCTTTTGTAAGGTCCTTGAGCCTGGCTATCTATAGCTCACCAGAGAACAGCATGTGCTGTGTGCTGTGCTCTGCTCATCACGTCTTGGAATTGCTCTGGTGTGCATAAGCCACTCATCTGGGAGAGATGAAACCCAGACTTTTCTAACGTTTTGACTCCCTTTATCCTCTCTGTAGGAGCTCAGCAGGCAGGATGTACAGTGATTTGGAAATTTCTGTATTGAGTTCCTAGAACAGCTGAGTCAGCTCCAAGGTTTCTCAAGGCTGTGTTTTCAGTTGTCTGTTTCATAGATGGTGATAGGACTGTGGTGATGAGAAAAACAAATATATATATTTGTGGCAATTAGACATTGATGTATCTGGAGCTAAGCTGTACTGTTGTTGGCAGGATTACAAGAGCTGGGTTGTTTGGAGATTTAATGCACTCATTGTGGCTATTGTGGGGCAAAACTGAAAGCTCATAAAACTAAAGGGAGGTCATATCAACAGACCAATTAAAGATAGTCTGTATCATGGATACAAATGTTTGTGAGTTATATTGCTTGCATAGTAATCATTATTTTTGACCTTTCAACATGAACTCTGTTGATTCCTCATCACTTTTTCATGCAGGATAGTCTTTTAGAGAAAATGCTATGAGACATGACTTCATTCAGTTCCTTACTTTAGTCAGATTTATGCAGTCCTGATTAAAACCAGCTTGGTTTTACTGGAGTGATGTAAGGGACAGAACAAGACAACTTTTCCTGTCTGTGGTTTTCACTTTGTAGGTCATCTGAAAAGATGAAAACGGTTTTCCCAAAAAAGAATACTTTTTCCCATAGGTTTCATTACTGAATTGGGACTTGGGTGGCTGATCATTGTGTGTAGTTGAGTGGCAATTGCTGTAATTGTGTGTTTGAAGGTGGCACTGTCTTCTCTGCCAGGAGATAGAAGAATGTGTAAGGAATTTATCTGTTAATGACACAGCCACTGGAATAGCAGCAAGGTAGCTCAGTTTGCAACCACAACACTGTTAAAACACAGATAACTTTAAACAGCTACATTCAAAACAAACTTCTGTCTCATCAATGCCTGACTGCTTTCTAATAAAGCTAAGCTTTAGCTCTTCTTTTGATCTGTTTGCACTGAAGCTTGTTTGTATGATGCAGATGCAAAAAAAAATACCTGCTTTGCTTCACTTTGACATTTCCTCTCAGTATAATCTTGTGTTACAAAACCAGATTCAAACCCATTCAGGGCCTTATCTTGTGGCAGAAAGCTGCTGAGCCCAACTGGTGAGAAGGATTCTTAGTTGCTGTGAATTGAAGAGAAAATGCATAGACTCGGAGTATTTGTTAAATGCTTTTTTGATGTGTCACTGAAACTAAACTGAGGGAGAAAGCTGATGCTCTAATGCCAACTGAGAAGGTTGATATGGGCCTCCCTGTAAATCATAATCCCAGCAAAACCCAAATACTGGCCAACTGACAGCTGACCCAGCATCCTTCTTTATGATGTTTTTTCTCTCTATGCTTAGTTGAATATGCAGCTCTTACATTGTTAGATACCTCTAAACAACGTTAAACAATGTTCTTGAAAAACACAATGTATGAACTTTCATCCATTTCTTTCTAAACAGCTTAGTTATACTGTAGGAAGCTCCTATATCCTGTACCTTTTCTATTATGATTTTCTTTTCTTTAATACTATGGTAACTAGAATTGAAATATAAGCAACTGTCAGCTCTTAAAGCTCACTTTAGCAATATGAAAGTTAATCTTGTACTTCTAAATTTTGTCCTGCTGAAGTCTCACCTCTCTCCATTAACTAAAATTGGGGTTTCACCTCCAGAAATATACCTTAGTATTAGAAAATGCACATCTCTACACTTCAGGACCAAACTGATTTCTATAATAATTTTTTTTCCCTGTCTCACATACTTTTTCTTCTGAATTGAAGTGTACTCTTTTATCAGAAATTCCTCATAGGTACCCATATTATCACTTTTTCATATTCTTTTGAACAAAGCCTGAAGGAGGAAAGTCTCTGGCATCATCCATAATTCAGAATTTTATAGCTCTTTTTTGAATGTGCTGAAATTTTTCAACATTACTTTTGAAATACACACACCCTAGAACATTACATTATTTTATGGTCCTGTCAGAGCCACATAGAGGAGTAATGCTGCTTCCCTACTGTTATTTTATTTTCCCTTTATATATTGTATGCACTGGTTGCAGTATAGCATTGGGAGTTCATGGTCTGTTGTTTTTGAAAACATTTTTAAACCATTACCTTAAAGATTGCAATTTGTTGGTGGCAGAACAGCAAAGGTCTCACAAATGTCCTTAATTATGCAAGGTGGAAAAATTTCAACTTACTCCTAAGCAAAACTCTTTAACTGATAGCAAGGCATACTAATAACCATATAATAAGTATGTAATTTATTATATCCTTAAGGTTTTTGACAGTTGTCACATCCAATAAAGAATTGCAGTTTTACAATATCCCTGTAGATTGGGAAGTAAGTTTTATTTTGAAGTGTTGAAACTGAGGCACAAATTTGTCACTGGCCAGAGTGTTGCTGTACCTGTACTGAACCCACTTGTACTGAGTCCACAACCTTCCTTCATTCGTCCTTATTGGGCTGCTTAGGAGAACAAGTGTTTAATATTTAATATCACCCCATCATGATTTTATTCTGAAAGTGCTTCCTTACATGTGGACATCATACCTGTTTTTAAGACAGTCCTGTGCAGGTTAGTGGTCTCTTACCAGTGCATGGAATGCACCATGGCAGCATGAATTCTGTTGCTCAGCAAGTCTGCATTCCTTGGCAGAGGGAGCAGGATAATACTTCTGGTGTCCAGACCTATTGTTTTCATAGTGCTGCATTTCCTCACTAATGGCTTATGAGGCAAATATTTAAGTGCTTATCGTTGCATATTCTCCTTTCATCTCATTATTTATAGAGCGACTGTTAGGATTGTGAAACTGTAATTTCTTTTCCTCTTTTACAAAAATAAGATCAAGCAGCAGAAGTTGAAGACTTATAAGTATGCACTTAGGAGTTTGTTCACAGTGACTGTTTTGTCTCCTGTGGTTCAGTCCTGGCTCTCCTTCAACTTAGCAGCCCTCAATCAGCAAAGCCTGCTGTGCTCCAGCGCCTGAGCTCCTGAAACACCTCTGCATCCTCACTGGAACGAATTTGAGAGTTGTCAGACCCTGGTAGATAGATGATCTTCCACCCTTAGAAATCCTGTCAAATCTACTAAAGTATCTTTTATGGTGGAGAACAGACGCTAAGTGCTTCAAAGGACTTGCTCAATCTTGCATCTTTTTTTCTCCGGTGTTAGAGACGTGGGGTTCAGGTCAAGTTCAGCATGGGACCTTTTGCATCACGGAAACTTTTGTACTGGAAGGAAAAGTTCACCTAGTAGTTAAACTGAAATAACTATTTTAGGAACTTTGGGTACTTTTGTTCGGTCAGATACTGTGCATCTCCTGGGGAGCAGGCTGTCCTCTTTGCAGGCTGTTCTTGTGTGTTACTCCTTTTTGTACCTGCAGAGGATTTTTGCTTTAGTGTACTTCATGCTTTTACGTTGCCCTGATCAGCCAGTATTGCTGTAGAAAAGGACTCTTCGAGATGTTCCTTTTTCTGCTCAGGAGACCAGTTGTTCTCTGATCTCAGCTGTTTTCTTGGAGCCCATCTCAGACTTGAAGCCCTTGTCTCATCTGGAAGATGATGGCCCTTGCCTCCCCTTCCCTGTCCCCTCACAACAGTCAGATGTACCTCACAGCCTGGATTGCTCTTTTGTGCCTGCACAGTCTGGAAGTAAAGGCAAGAGCTGTTCAGGCAGCTGGAGCTGGAAAGATGCCGGTGCCAATCCAGGAGAGGCTGAAGGGATTCTGGTCTGAGATGTTTTCCTCTGAGCTGCAGTTTCAGCCCCTCTGCTTTCTCTGCTGATGCTTTGACAGCACAAGGAAGAATAAGGGGCTGCCCTGCTGCTTGCCCCCCGCCTCATGGCATGGTTTGGTGCTTCCCAAGGGCAGAGCCATGGACTTTCTGTAGATCAGGGAAGTGTGGGAGTATCCAACATAGGCTTCCAAGTCTAGCTGTCTGCCTCCTCTGTGTTGCCCATGCCAGCCTGCCACTCCAGGGCAAGCCTTGCCAACTCGTGAACCCTCAGGCTGAATTGTCCAATATCCCATTTCCTAGAACGAATGAGGTTTTTTTAATTGTTACTTTGTGGCTGCTTTTTTTTTTTTTTCCTTCAGAGCATGCATCAATCTCCAGAGGTCTAGAAAACAGGATCCTGTTTAAAATTATTGCCCTGTCTGAGCCCACTTCCTTGCCCAGTGATCAGGCCCTTGGCTCAGCAGGTCTGGCATTAGATGTATTCTTTGGAGAAGCCAGGTCAGGATCCTGTCTTCTGCTACCCAGAGAGCCAGGGATCCACCACTGCTAGAATCAATCAAAGATAGTCCCTAGCACTTTGGTTAGGCAGTGTTTGTTTAGTCTGCCCTCCTGCCATATATCCATGATCATAAGGCTCTTAAATTATGTTAGTTTTTAAGTGCAATTATCAGAGATGTTCTAAGTCATCTTCTCTTTGGCCAGTGCCCGAGCACTTGCAGAGGGGAATGCCACTTGCTGTGTGGCCCTTTCATACTTGCAGTCACTGCCACACTGCAGGGTCATTACCCAGTGTTTGTTTTAAATGCCTGAAGTCCACAGCTATGCTGGTATGTTAACCCACCACTTCTGTGTAGTCTGGGAACGTAAAAACCATAAATTATTATAAACAAAGTGCCTTTGGGGGAGCGCATATATTGTGGTTATTTAAGTAGTTCTAGAGATTTCTGCCTTAGTTTAAAGCTCATAGAATGTATACACAATCAGAGAAATATTCCATAGTTCACTGAAGAACAAAGTTATATTTAACAGAAGATGTATTTCTACTGAATATATGCTTTTTTAATTAGGTTTTTAGCTTAAAAAAATAATTTCAGCTTGCTTCATCTGCTTTCCATATGTAACCGTTGCAGATAAAATACATAGCTAAAGGTTTAATTGAATCAGTGCCATTGTATAAATACAGAATTTCTGTATATGTACATTTTTCATTCTGATAGCTTCCAAAAGATAGCTAAGTGACCACTAGAATAATTTAACAAGAAAAGATTTTTGTTTTATGAGATTTAAGTTCTCCTACATAAAATACAACATGCTGGAACTAATTTTCATTGCATGGTTATGGTTAATGGTTAAAAATTTTCAGTGTGTGCAGGACCATTTCCATACCACTGACCCATCTGTTTTAAAGAGACCTTGTCTTCAGTAATACATGATATTTAGTTATTGAGGAGGAACTCCTACAGTCCAGTGCATATACTCAGTGCAGTGTGTATACTCAGTGCACCCTTGAAATTTAGCCCTTGGTTTTGAAAGGTTCAATATTTCAATGTCTGGCCATTTTTAACCATCAATGAATATTTTGCCATAATAGACAAAGTCCCAGGTGAACTGCTGTAACTTCCAACCACATCCAGGAGGAGCAAAGTTAAGGTTAAAGCTGGAGCCTAAAATTTCTAGGCAGAACTAATAAAGCTTCTCTTTGTTGAGGTTTTAGATGTTGCTTTGTTCTCATATGCCCTGTTGAAGAAAATGTTTCTTTTAAAAAAATATTTTACAGACACTTAATCTTGGTTGTGTCTAATGCCTTTCAATATTTTTAAAAGAAATTCCAAGTGGATGAGTTATTTATGTGTTTAGCTTTTATTTTCCATTATGTCTTTTAATAGATTCCAGATCTCATCTATATTGTAATGGCTTCTGTGTTACGGAGCAACAAAATTTACTGGGTTAAATATCCATTTTTCTTGCCTCTCTGACATGAAAGTGCCACAGACCTATACAATAAATTGCTAACACATTTGTGAGCTTGAAAGCCCATGCTGTCACCCTCACTGACTGCACACAGGCTGCACCAGACATGAGGAGGTCCCGGTGCACTTCAGCACACCTGGAAGCACCGTGTTATTCCCAGCACTCAGGTGAACATGCTTGGGAGATATCATGATTAAAGGCTGTAAATGGAGAAGTGTTCAGGCTTGAATTCTTTGTAAATCACTTTCCTTAACCAACATGCTGAAGCACATGTAGAGTATAATTTTTAATAGACTTGTCTGAGACCTGGGGTATGCAGATGGAATATGTAACATGATGTCAGAAAAAAGGGATAACCCCAACTGCTGTTTGCTTTATCCATTGCTATCCTGTCCACCCCATGCATTTACTTATTTTGGTTTTTGTTTTCCTTCTAGCTAGGTTTACTTGAATTTCTGGGAAAAGCAGGTGTTTAGAGGTCAGAACAGCACAGGGAGTGGGGCTGAGCTTTTAGCATCATGGAATTGCCACCATGATTCCCTGATTTTTTTATTTTATTTTAATTTTTTTCTTATTTTTGAGACTATAAGCTCCAGGAATTGAAATATAACACTCTGCACTCAAGAATTATTCCATAGAAAATGTGAGGGAGCCTATAATTAAATACTTGTGCACAGATAGCAGTATTGGAAGAATAAATTTGGTGCCAGTCTCACCAGAAGTGGCTGAAAATCGTAAATCATGAAGTGAATAGATAATCACAGATATGACAAACTGTAGCTGCATCTGCTGATTATTTTCTCCTCAGCCTCTTGTGTACAATTAAGAATTCAGATTTAACAGCTGGGAATGATTTTCAAATGTTGATCTAAAGTACAAAGTTCTATTCAGAAACTTTCAGCAGTTCTTTTATCTTCCCCATTCATTATTTTTTTCTGGAATAGGTTAAAAAAGATTAGTGCTTGACCTGCTCTGTATTGAGATAGAAAAGAGATCATTATAAACTCAAATATGGATTTATGCTTAATGATCCACCTTCTAGTGTGACTGAGTTCAACAGCAAACAGACTGACTATCTGTCAACAGGCTAACC
>VWYI01019911.1:656-51525 GCA_013399455.1 Anthoscopus minutus | reverse complement strand
GTCAACAGGCTAACCTCTCTTTGGTCAAGAAACTTCACCTGTTAATATTTTATTTTCCTAGTTCAGCAGAGAGACATCTTTCAAAGGTTTTTTGTTGATAGCTGTGGCAAAGAAACTAAGGTAAAAAGCTCACAGTGAGTGCCTGTCAAATTCAAGTTGGAGATGATACATAAGGGAAAACCATTAAAAACTGAGGGTATTTACTAATGTAATCATACATCATTATATACACTGGTTAGCACAGAGTTCTTCTGTATGTAAATATGCCAACACACTGTGCATCTTTGCTGATATGGTAGAGGATTATTGTGATTAATCTGGTTAATTAATTAGTTCCTGTAGAAATGGATAAAGGAAGAATTGCATTTTTGGTAGGGATACAACCTGACAGGGGGCATTAAGGGCAAGTTTATTTATTGTCATTTGACACCAACAGTTGCTGTTTACATTTTACCTTCAAATATCTTCTCCTCTGTTATCTGTTCTTTTCATTTGGTTGCTTTGCAGTGAAACAACATATTTTTATTTTTCATCACATTTTTTCAAGTCTTAAACTTACTGGTTTTGGATCAGCTTCAGGAAACATCACCCTACACAGATGTGTCATGTTTTGCATTTTTGAAAGATAACCTGCATTATCAGCCAAAACCCCATTATTCTTTAGAGCCAATATTCTACTGCTTATCTTTCTCTTTATTTTTAATTTGGTTACTTGTGTTTGAGTTCTTTAGTCTTATTTTATTTCATTATAGTAATATGCCCATATCTAAGCCTTTAATTTTTTTTGTCTTTTTTTTTTCTCTATTTTAAAGGGTCAGAATTATGCTCATTTATCTAGCCTGGTCTTGTTCTCCTGATATCTGGTCTGAGGAGTTTACTTATATTGACTGCTGCTCAGGTTAAGAAGTTTTCTCCCTACAGCCTTTGTAATTTGAGGGCTTTTTAATGATAGAGAGATAACCAAATTTTTACATCATTTTATGAGCTGAACATTGAGAATAAATGTTGGTTTAGACTATATCAATATTAATTGAAACAACCAGTCTTCCAGAAAATTGGCATAGAATGGAGGAGCTGTGATCCAACTTCACTTAGTTTTTTAGGCTGGTCACACTCATTTTCAGGGTATCCACTGATTTTGGAAAGTTTTGCTCATGATAGACTGTGGTGTTTTCTGGGGCTTCAGCTGGAAGAAAATGGTAATATCAGCTGGTGGGATAAGTTAGCAGATAGTACAAGATAAGGAAATAGTGAACAATTTTCTTAGTCCAAAATGGTTTGCATCCACCTATTAACTCCAATCGATAAAGCAGTTTCCAGTGCAGCCGGATGCCAAGACGTAAGTGCAGGAGCAAAGAACATGGGCCAGGCAAGATCCTGAGGACCTGGGCATGTGAAGCACTGACTTCAGAAAAACTTGAGAGCTGATGCTGCATATTCAACCAGTCCTGACTTCTCAAGATGACTTGGAGTGGGAGGGCCTTCATGGCCTTGGAGTTTGTAGGAGCAGGGAACTCCTGAGTAATGCTAGGAAGATGACACTGCTTACCAAGCTGAAATGGAAAGAATTACTTCTATATTTTTTTTTTCTGCTTTCCTCAGTTTGCAAAGAGCGTTGAATTGTAAAGATCCAAAGAAGCCTTCTAGTTAATAGCCTAAGATTATTCATCAGAGTAAGCAGGATTTCCCAACTTTATTAAAGTTCCAAACAAGTCAAAATTAAGACAAGGTTGGAGTTTTTGCATGAGACACTCTGGAGTCCATGTTTTTGCATGAGAAAAACTATCCACTTTAATAGATGTTGGTAAGGGTTTTTTTTATTACTTGTTGCTGTTTTGTTATTTTTTGTTTGGTTTGTTTTTTTTAATATGTGTTTTATTCTAACAGGAATTAATTTAGATTAGTTTCATTGCCTGTGTTCAGACTAGTGGCTTGCTCTTAACTGATTCTTGGTTTGCGTGTTTTAATTTTCAACAAGAAACAAAACATTTCTAATTTTCCCCTCTTTAAAAAAATAAGAAAATTTATAATAACAGGTGGTGGGATATGAGCTTTTCTGCTTCCCTGTCATACTTGGAGATGAAATCTTTCCAATATTAGGGGAGCAGACTGGAGAAATAGTTATATGAACAAAGAACTGCTGATACCCTTTGAATTAAAATAAAAGCAATACTACTGTAAATCTTAATCAATGGAAAGGGCTGCTTGGGCCATAGGGTTTTTATATTTCTTTTTTGTTTACAGATTTACAAAGAGAATTTTATAAAATTGTCTTCAGGTCATCCTTTAGAGCACAGTTGCAATGTAATTACAAAGATACATATTGAGGAAGAGGGAGCATGGAAAAAAAAGATAGCAGTGATGATGGTTTTCAAACAATGTATTTTATACAGCAGGAAGAAAGTGATTACTAAAACGTTAGCCCAGATTATTATTCATGAGTTTTCTGAGCTGTTAAACAAATTGTTGTGCAAATGTTCATAACCTCATAATTTTCTCTCTCTCTAAAGGTGTTTAGATCTCCACATGTGCAATAGATCAAGTGTGCTTCCAAAAATAGGCATGTTGTTTGTGCTTGCAATTCCAGATGATCTTGTTACAACAAAATAGCTTCTGCAAAGAGTTATCTGTGGGCTGTGTGGATGTTTTCTCACTTCAGTTCCTCTTACAGCTGGGAGCTGCTACTGCACTGCAGAAAAACCCTCTCCTTTTTGGGCACTGGGCTTTGGTTTCAAAGCCAAAGGCAATTAAGTCACCCTGATTAGATCATTAGGGCCTTCAGTGAAATCTGCTCAGTAACATGTCTGAACTTTTGCTGTGGTTCCAAATGAATAATTTTTTGGTATTTGACTTTGCTTTGAAATGTGGAGTGCTCTTTGCCTGAAGGGGTATCTGGTATTGTATAAACATGGAAGGTTTCAGCCCATTTGAGGGACGCAGTGCAGAATAATTCAGCTTTGCTGAAGATCTGAAGTATTTCAGCAGTATTATTAGCACTGTGATCTGTGTCTGCTTCATCCTGTTGACAATTTTACGAATTAGGGGGCCTCCTCACAAACTCTTCTGGAAGAGCTCACCAGGCCAAACTAGCTGAGCTCTCTCCCTCCTGCATAACTTCTGTATTGTGACCCTGTGCATTCAGCACCAGACATAAAGTTTTTAAAGGCATCTCCCTCCCCAGACGCTTTTCTCCCATGGTTCACCATGTGCCTCCAGAGTGATAACGGAGTGTTGCTAAGTGTGGAACACTGGATATTGAATATTCTCATGGTCAAGGCTGGCATGAGGGAATTAATTACCAGCAAAGGTGAATCCATAAGAAAGGTAGCAGTTTGCTTTGAAAATCAGGGTCACTTTCACAGGCCATGTGCCACTGAGCTACTTTCTGTGGCAAGTCTCACCCCTTGTCACAGTGGTCTGTGGGAATGCACAAGTCACTAGATGCATGTGACACGTTCACTTTTCATGTCTTCACAGTGTTTTAGGGGTGAGATATGGCCCCTACACCAGCTGAAGAACATAGAGGGAAGAATATGAGGGTAACAATCAGTGATGAAAATACAGATCTAAAACTGGGAAGACAAAATATACAGAAGAAATCCTCTAAACATCTGACACCACCAGCTGTGCCTCCACCTACTTAAAAGTAGTTGGAGGTTTCTTGTGAGCACTCTGACTCTGGTTTTTTTGTTTGCTTTCAATGCTAGAAATTCACAGAGATTTACTGCAGGATTAATCACTGTTCTGCATGACTTAGGCTAGCAGAATTTGACTGCTTGACTAGTGTGAGACCTCTTTTTCAGAAACAAAACACTGAAAATTCTAAGCAAAACCTTCATTTTTTATTCTTCTTGGCATCAAACTAATAATTAATAGTTAACACCATTTTGGTGACTGTTTTAGAAGTCAGACTGTTAAAGCTACATATTTTCAGAGTTCCAAGGTTTTGTTTGCAGTTTACAGAAATAAAACGTTAATGCTTTATCCTTCACATCAGCTCTGTGCCAGTGAATTTGACTATGTGAATAGCTGACTTCTTCCTTCCAGCAAAGTATGTTCTTCACAGTAAGCATTTTTGTGTGCTTCTTTGCACCACTCCAGTTACCATAAGAAAGTCAAGAAAAGAAATGATAGCCTGAAAGATAGTTGGCAAACCTTTCATACTTTCATACTGAAATGTGCTTCTTTTGCCAGTAAGTTTACTAAAATACAGTATTTTTGAAAATATAGTGTCTTAGGTAAGCTGTAATACTTGCTAGGGAGGTCATATTCACTAACCAGAAAACAGTAATTGGAAAAGGGATGAAGCATGGTCCATTGCTTTAGAAATTATTCTTTGAATTGGCCAGTTTTCAACTGAAGGAAGTCTGGAAGGATTCTATCCCATTTCTGCCTCTTAGATTTTTTTTCCCAATAGCACACTGATAAAAGATTTCATGTGAGGCTTCTAATTTTCCAGTAGACAAAGGAAATATAACTTGCCTCTTGAACCCTTAAAATTTGAGGGTTTTCTGTCAGTTGTAATGAGTTAAGCCTAGTCTGGAAAGCATATGCACAGAATGGAGAGATGCAATTTGGACATATGCTTTGCTGTTGATACGGGATGTTGTGAAATAGCAGATTCAGGCATTAGGAATGCAGCACTTTTAGGTGGTAGGTTGTGACTCTACTTGCAGCAATTTGCATAGCATTTTCTGCAGGTCTTTATCAGTTTACTTTTTATTGCTATTTCACTTCCCATGATAAGAAACGGCAAAGAAACCTTTGCGAGCTACAATGACCAAAGGAAGAGTTGTCCTTCCTGATCCCACTATTCCATACTCACCATGAAGATTTTTCAGTTTTACATAGTTACTGGCTTTCCCTTCTTTGTGGTCGTAGCAGTTTTGACTATGGAAGAGATGTGCTTTATCTCACTCCAAAAGATATTTAGAAGAATTTGTCAAGTGCTTTAATAACTTGTGGTGCACTTCTAAAATACTGCTTTAATATTGCTTTTAGGCAAAAAAGCAAATACTAAAAGGACTTGGAAGAGATCTTAAGATGTATGTGAAGGCTAGGTAAGGTCAGTAATTGTTCCTAGCTATGTCCCATTGATGGTTTGTGGCAGTCTAGAGAAGGAGACACCTGGCTCTTCACATGTGGCTCTTTTCTTCTCCTTGCATGTGAATCAGATAAAGTTTAGTTCATCCCATACACTGCTGTACATACACTGCTGTACAGGTTTTTTTTCACCTATAAGCCATCCCAACATTCAGTGCAGCAATGCATGCAAGTGCAGCTGAGGTGCCATCACAGGGGCCACGGCTGGAAAAGCTGCTGTGCTGTGTGCTAGAAGTCCTTGTTTCACTTGGTGATCTGCCCAGCACCAGCATGAATCAGGTAGCTTGAGAACTAGCAAAAGTTGCTGCTTGGGAACTTGCCCAAAGATTTGAGCATAGGCAGTGCTGCAGGAGACACCAGGCAGATGAAGGGCGTGTGGCTGGAGCTCACTCTCCCACTGCTCATTGCTCCTTCAGACTGCCCAGTGTGGGGCAATTTAGGAGAGGTCTGTAGCCAGTTTATCTGAGTCATAACATGGCTTTTATGGCCTCTGCTTCAAGGAGCCAAGGGATGTTCAAAGTGGCTGATAGCTGCTCATCTTTATCATCCCTGCAGCTCAAACCAGGCATTTCCCGCCTATTATGTGAGATCCAGAGTCCAAGAGCTCATCTGAAAATCAGTTCGTTCACTTTGTGAATGCTAGCATTTGGTAGAGGTTTTGTTTTTTTGTTTGCTTGGTCGCTTGGAGTATAATTTGACAAAGTAGCAGGAGTTTGCAAACTGTTCTACCTGTTTCTTGGGCTGTGTTATCATATCTGTCTCAGTCCTTACACAGTAAATGGTACAGCTGGAGTTGCAGGCTTTAATAAGCTGGTATCTGTTGTAGATCCTCAGAAGAAAGGTCTCAAATGGTGAGTACTGTTTTGTTCCCTCTTCCCCTCTCCCCATTTTAAATGCAATCTAATAAGGATTCTTTTTAGACCGTATGTTATCATTACTTGTCTAGTATTTATCAAGCATAAAAGAGAGCTGCACAGTTTCACAATAGTTTTTGTTCAGTTCCTTTAAGTATTTCATGCAGACAAGACAGGCAGGTTCTGTTAACTGCATTGAGAGTATTCATAATGGGAGAGTATCTTTCCAATTTAGAATTGTCTACAGAATGCTTTTGAAAACATCTGTAAGGTTTTTTATACTCTTAGGCCACATTAACATATTTTTAAGATTTTTCATTTGCTTTTCAGGCAAGAAAACATAGTATTTAGTTAATTTAGAAACACACTTTTATGGATGTTGTTCACTTATGGTTTTTTTCTCCGTATTTTTCTACTGTCTGCCTTTCTCTCATTCCTCTTGGGAGAACAATTTCTGTTTTCCTTCAGCACAGAAACTATCTTTGTAAAGGTCAGCATGAGCAATACTGTTGGGGAGCTCTATCCACTATGATTAGTCAAACCTTTACTAAAGAAGGGTCTATCTTTTCAATGAAAAAATGCATTTCTGAATAGATTTTAGACCATTAATTTATAAATAGTGTAAAATGATATGGACTTATCTCTGTCTCCTGTAAGTAACCACATGCATTTATACTTCAGACCTTTGAGTTCTGAAATTCAGCAAATGCTGTCCTAACAATTACTGTTTAGAACCTAAAATTCCTCTTTGAGAAATCTCTTAAAAGCTTTCCGTTTTCTAGACAGGGAGCTTTAAATGAAATTTATAAGAAAAATTAATAGATATTGAGAAATAATCTAAACTTATAAAATCAACAGTCCCTCAGTTCACATTCCAAAAGGGTCTGTGGAATCATCAATTTCTTGAACTAAACCTGTGAATCAAAAGAGACATGTAGGTATTGCTTCGACTGAGTTCTTCTGTTATGCCCTTCTTTCTTCTGTTAGAGCTCTGGCAGAAAGATATATGACATTAAATTACCTATTAATAGCTCTGAAATAATCAAATTGTTATTTCTTTTTAGAATTCAGTTTTCCTTCAGAAAAATGAAATATAATCTTATTTCTTTGAGCATTGCTGTACAACTTGCTCCCTTGCTTTATTGGGCACTGTTGAAATCACTGGCCATTTATTCAGTTCCTGAGATAAACAGAACTGAAAGCTCAGTCAATGCATGTCAGGGCAGATATGATCATCCACTAGATTTTTTTTTCCACTTGGCTTTCTTACACTACCCAACCTTCAGTGAACTCCGTGCAACATCTGCTTTCACAGAATTCTCCTCAATCCACCTTCATTGTCAGACTGGGTTTTCTGTTTGACTTTTAGAAATAGAGAAATAATGATATTTCTGGTAATTTCAATAACTAGAGAAAAATGGTTGAGGATGGAAGCTCTTTTAAGAGGGCTAAAGGGATAATAGGGTAACACCATCAATGTGAAGAAGTCTTGAATATGTTCGTAAGTCTTCATAAAGACTTAGTATTTCCTTTTGAATTCATCAAATCAGAGTACCTCTTCAGTTTTGAATTACTTTAGCCCAGAACCTTCAGGTTTAACAAAAAAAAAAACCTCCTTTCTGAGTGGATTAGAATAAGATCTATGTTTTCTAGCTGGTCAACCTGGCTATTATTTCTGGGAAGAACAATGCCTGTCATCACCTTATGTTGTGAACAGCATGCTGAATAGAATAGTACTGCATAGTACATCTCAGGGTCATGACTTCTCTCAGTCAGAACTGATACAAGTGCAAGCCAGAAGATAATCTCTTGAGGTCACTGAAAGGAAAATATGCACCTCTGCAGTGCATACTTAGATGCTGTAACCTACCATCACAGCTTTCCTTCCTAAAACCTGTATCAGAGAATAGAAAGCCTTGATGACAATATAAATTTCACTGCTGTTTGAAGAAAAATGTTACATTTCCATCTAAAAAACAGGTGAGTGATGGTTGAGGAACAGAAACCAAAAAGAAGTAAGTATTGCTCCATGGCCAAAACTATTTTCTAGTTTTCCAAGATGACACCAATGCAGACAGGAAATACCAAACAGGAGCAAAGCTACAATGGAATATCTGTAGAGTCTGTGAACACATTTATTTTCACAAGACTAGACACCTTCACCCATGTTCACATCTTAAAAGATACCACTGCCAGTATGTTTTGCTTTTTAAGTCCTACTGAATCACCTGTTGGAAAGCAAATTATTCTCAGATTCCTTCAAGAACAATACATTAGAGCCCATTCTTTCTTCACTTTGAATCTTTCAAATCTGTTTTTGAGGCTTAAAGACAATAACCTGTAGGGATGCCTGTAGTGAAACACATTCCATGAGCTTCTATGGAGTCAGGATTCCTTTTGTGTGCATAACTCACAAGACATGTGCTCTCAACAGTCAGTGACCAGGCAAAAGGATAACCTCAAGTACAAACCTACATTATGTTCTGTCTACAGTATTTATTTGCTATATTGAAGGCTGTGCCATGTAATTAGAAGAAACGGAAACATTTTTTTCAAATATTTATGTATACCCTTTTTTGTTTGAACAGATAACATTTGCTGAATTTAGGAGAGGAGGCACTGAAGAATATGAGGTCACTGAATATTCACAAGAGCAGAAGAAGCTATGAACTGCTCATCTGGTTTTGTCTACTAAAGTTTATTTCATTTCAAAGTTTTAAGATTTGATTTGGTAAATTTTCAGCAGTTCTAAGGATACTGTGTTCTAAAATGTCCATATGTGCTAAAACAAAACTAAATTGTGAAAGAGAAAATTCAAATGTCCACACTCTTGTCACTGCACTTCTCTTTTATATGCAGAAAAGATATCTGTTGGCTCATACTAATCATGGAATGGTTTGAATTGGAAGGGACCTAAAAGATCATCTGGTTCCAATCCCCTGCCATGGGTAGGGACACTTTCCACTAGAGCAGGTTGCTCAGAACTCCATCCAGCCTTTCCTTGAAGACCTTCAGGGATATTAGGCTTGTTTTCTCCTAATTTTTGATACTTTGTCGTTTAAGAGTGATGCTAGCATTGTAGCTAGAAAGGTTTTTAGGGAACAAAAACCATGTAAAGATCCCAACTTGTGAAGTGTCTAAGCATTAGAAGATATGCACAATAAAAGTAAATGATATTTTAGAAAGGCATCTCTGTTCACAGCACATAAGAATACAGAACTGCACATTCTATTCTGCATGAATGTGTTAGATCCCCTCCCCCAGTAGTCCACAGAAAAAACCCTTAAACTCTATTGCAAATTATTATCCACTGGCAAGGGGCCTAGCCCCTTACAAGTTGGAAACCATTTTATATGCTGTAGACTCTTTTCAGTTCTAAAGCCCTGTATTGGCTTGTGAACAATGGTGACATCAACACTTAAAATCCAACTCTAGCTTTGTTCCCTGTTCTGTAAGGTTTATAAAGCCAGTAACATTTATTTTTGTTCCCAAATAGGATATATTTAAACTGACATATCTGATTAATGGGCTGATGTTATGGTTTGTTTATTACTAAGTTTACATTGTATGCCTTAAGTGTGAGAAGATAATTTTAAGAAGAAAGTTTGGAAGTACATAATAAAATGTATTGCAATAAGGACTTCTGAAAAATATATAGTATTTGACTATATCTAAATCTGAAAATTAAATTAATATCTGAATATCCTTATCGCTGAAAATATAAAGTTTTATTTTGCAATAGTGGTGTCACAATAATTTTCCACAGCTTAAAGTTGGCTGGAGTTAATTAGCCCCTAGCATCATAGCAGTGATACCTGACTGCATCAAGAACAGGAATCATTTGGGACCTTGCAGAATCTCACTGTGTATAACATTATTTGTACTTGATATTTATCTATCTCACTTATATGAGATAACTGATATTATGAGATAGCAGTAAGACTGACTTATTCTCCTGGATTCCACTCTAATGACTCTGTAACTATTCAAGTGTAAGCTGCTGTATGATGCACAAAGGCATTTCTGAGCTCATAGTTCTCTTGTAATTGTGTAGATGGATGACAAGTATGTGTTTAAGAAAGGGTGGAAGATAATAAATTCAGTTAATCATAAAACAGGTAGGCTTTTTATGTCTGATGTTGTAGTTCAAAGTTTTAGGTGTTCTAAGGGAAAATGCAGGAGACTGTGCTTAGCAAAACCTTCCTACTGTGCTAAGACAGTGATCCTTAAAAGAGGTTAAGAGCAAATTTAATGTGGTGTATAAATGTAATACTTTTCTGTAGCAGTTTTCCCTGCAGTGTGCTGGAAACAGTTCATGAGTTAATTATTGCAGAAGCCATACAAGGTAAAAAGGTACTGTCAGTTCTGTTGTACATAATGGGCCAAGGACAGGAAAAGTGGTTTTGTGACTGAAATGGGAACCAAAGCTTGTTAACTCTCAGACCATAGAAAGCTAAGATTGGACCAAAGTCATTCACCCATTTCTCTGTGGTCAAGGGAATTCTAATTAAGTTTTCTATGAATGTTTTAGTATATCAAGAAATACTTGGTAAGACTTGCCGAATTATGAGCTTGCCATTGCATTTCTCCACTGATTATTCTTACCCAGGTTACCCTTGATGAGTGTTCTCTAAATTATTTCTGCTCTACAATTTACTTTCTTAAAAGAAATTAGGAACTTTGAAGCATATAAATGAAGCAGATTTAGGTTTTGTTTTTTTCATAAAAGCTGAGCAGAAAAGCAGGCTACTGGGCGCAGTCCCAGGCATCCTTACAGGCAGGCACTGTACTGCATGAACCCTTTCCTAAAGTTGTCTAGGACAGTAGTTAAAATGGTAGTTCTTGGATGAGACCATCATTTGGAGCTGTGGGCTTTAAGTTATTAGCAAACCTCTCCATTAAAGTTGTTTTGTGTTCTGGAGGTACACAGCAAAAAGGTGAAACAAAATTTGTACACATTTTTGTTTAAATTGTCTTCTGAGAAAATACTATATAATTTTTTTTTTCTTTTGGGGTGCGGGAGCAACTCCTTATAATTTTGAATGAGCAGTAATCCAAATTACTATCACTTTGAGTAGTTTTTAAAGGTTTAAATGGATGAGCAGATCACAGCCTAAAAAATAAGGTACATGTAATCAATATTGAAGGTCAAAATGAAGTCCAAAAACAAGAACTTATTAAAGAAACATTACAATTAAATCTGAGCAATGAAAGACTACAAGTCCATGCACTCTACTGCATTTCAGAGGATGTTGTTCTCAGTAGACCATCAGTTGTTCTTGCATACACCATACTGTGCTTTTCAGCAATGGTTGTTGTATGAATAACCAGGTCAGCCAGTTGTTTAAATAAAGTTGGGAGAAAAATACCACAGAAAGATGAGAAAGAGAAACAGCTATGTTCTTTAAACATCACATTTTTTCTATTATTCTTACTTTTCAAAATACTGAAGACAGCTCATTAAAATATTTTCCTTCTTAGGTCATCATTGTTTCTTTTTTCCTTTATAAAGGCTTGTAATATTTTTTTGTTGTTGTTGTTTATCTTCAGCAGTATATTGTGATTCCAAAAAGAGGTGATAATTATTAAAGGAAGGGAGTGGATAATAGGAGAGGTACACTGTTCGAAACCAAAATACTGCATTTGTCTAATTTTCGTGATTTCCATCAGTGGGACAAATATGGAAAAATTGTAAACAATACTCTTGACACTTACTTAGTAAGGTTTAGTCTCTGAACCCATCTTTAAATTGCTTGCTATCTTAGATATTACATGTCAGTGGCTGAAAACCCTGAACTAAACCACTAAGTGAAAATTGGACTGTTTCAATCAAATCTTACCTGAACTAGTAGGAGGCACAGGGAGGTACCTCCTTGTACACTTGTAAGCCTCATTAGGTAACCAAGTTTGAAATTTTCAGCCAATGTTCTGTCAGTTTTCCAGGTCAGTACAATGGAGGCTTTTCACATACAGAATTTTGCATCACAGAGAAGAGATTCAAGTTCAGGTTCGTGAATCCAAATCAGGTTCAGATTATCCCAGAAATTAGGACCCATCATCATGTTTTCTGCAGCATGCACCAACCAGTCTGGGTTTGCATATTGCACTGTACCGTGATACTTAAATTCTGTAGTACATTGTCTGGGGACAGACAAATCAAAATACAGGAATAATATCTTTTATGTATTGTCTTGGTTACTTTTCTGTGAAATATGGAAACAGTCTGATAAGCCCCACCCCCCTGAAGGTGGTAGGGCCCAGGAACAACCAAACAATATTCATGTCTACCTTCATTAATGAAAAGAGTCTCATTGATTTCTTCTATGATTATTCCTAATTATGCATTTAATTATATACTTTAAGCATAAAGCCAAGACTGAAATATACAATACCCTGCAGGTTCTTGCTTTAAAAACCCTAGACTTAAAAGTCATCTAGGGTGAACAAGGAGTTACATTTTCCTTTGCTATTGTACAGGAACTGGAGTACAAATACAATACTGTATTTATGTTGAGGCAGTGTTTCAAAATAGCATCTTTACATGGATGGAGAGACAAGAAGACAGAGAATGCTATGTAACCCTGGAGAAATTCTGAAGCCCCTGAATACCAGACTATTTTTTACTTTAAAACTGTAAATATTTTATATCTCTTTAAAAGTATAATTTGGACTATGATCTGAATTCCCTTGAGATTTTTTTTTTCTCATTCTGGGTGTTTCTTTTAACATTGATTATATATATTGTATGAAATTTTATAATAGCTTTAATCGTCACTAAAATGACACAAGATTTTAGCTGTTTTTTACAAGAACTGTGAGAAAGATGAAATCAACAATTAAGAGAAGACCCTTCTTTGTTGTTCTTGTTTAGAAATCAAAACCAAAATAGTCAGCTGTAAAATTCAATGAGTTTAAGCCAAAGAACGCATGCAGTTTGAGGGATCTGTAGATGTAGAATGTGGTGGAAAACTTAAATCTTGAAACATAAGAAGTCATAATGTTTTGTGCAGACCTCTTCCTTGGCTATCTATCTGAGTGCATTCCCGGTTTGAATTTCACCAGCCCTTTGTTTCCATGCTTCCTTTGGAGCCATTTGTCACTGGCCATCACCACGTGTGTCGCCCCCCACCCCCGCAGTTGTTTAAGTGCTGTCGTGCAGATCGCCTGCAGTTGATCGGCGTTTTCATCTGATGAAAGACGTCACCCTTTCCCTTCTTTGGCAGATACTTGTGTGCTTAACATTTCTGTTGGAAGAACCTCTTTGGCTTGATCCCAGCTGAGTTACTATCCTGACTTTTTCCCATCCCAGCATTGTCGAGAAACACCATTTTCTCGCATCCTCCCTACAAAACCATTGCGCACAGGAAATAGGCAGTTGATCCTCATTTCCTTCCTTCGGTTTCAAGCTGTTTTAGAGGACTTATGAGTCAGCATCTCATTTAGTTGTATATCATCGTCTACTACTCATCTCAAGCCCTTTGTGTTCTCATTATCATTTCCCTGCAGCTTCAGCTGATTGCATGTCCCTGCAGGATTTCACCCAGAGACTGTAAACCTAAGGAACGCTAATTGTCATCCTAATGTCCTGGGGTCCTGGTTTAGCCCCCCTTTGCTTCATTCTGTACTCCTGCATTTTTCTAATTTTAGCTGCCTTTTTTTTTCCTCAACAACAGTGTCATCTTCCTGGGTGACCCATGATAAATGTAATGTGTTTCATGTATTCTGCTTTTGAAAGGACTTCCCTTTTGAAACCCATCAGAAGCATAAATCAAGGGCATATTACACAGACTGAAAAAAAAAAAGGGAAAACTTAACAGGCTCCTCTTTTGCAGCACTGCCAGTGAAAAGGCTCCTCAGCTTGTATGTCACTGCCAGCCAGATCAGCACTGCTGCATTCCTGTGGAGGAAGCACATTGTGCTCCCAACACCCTTCTGTGACATTATTTCAGACTAACTCAGGGGGACAGATGTCTCCTACTAAATCATCAACACAAATGTCTCAAGCATCTGCGTATTCCTCTGGAGACTTAGAATTTCAGTGTTCAACAGGTCTGATCCTGCTTAAAATGGTGAATACGTTCCTTTGATCTGCTAAGCAAGCAGATCCCACAAGGCAGACTTGCAGTTCATTCACCCTTGTTTCGAGGGCACTGGGATAATGACTAATACAATCAGTCAGCCCCAAGGTATTAATCCTTGTCCTCCCTAAGCTGCTGTGTATTCCTTTGGGTGCTACCTTACAAATCGTATTCACCAGACTTTTTCTTATATCTTTGTTTGATGACATTCAGCACATTCTTGGAAAACTGCATTTCTCCTATGACTCTTAGCCTTCTACACCTTTTTCCAGGGCCACCACTTGCTCCATTCAGGTTTAAAGTTCAAATGCAAGTTCAATGTTTTTCAGCTGTTTCCTTTGTCTCTGGTACTCTTCTCATTACAATAATGTCTGGCTCCCAACATTTTCTCAAATGTCCCTTCCTGCTCAGACCTCCCAGTAGTGACACTCTGAAACCATTTCTTAGTTGTGTCTTTTGTCCCAGCCCCAGCTTGCACTCTTCTTGGCCTCTAGTATTTTCCAACTTTTTCCAAAGGAAACTCTTTTGTTGATTTTTTATGTATTACTTTTATATGTCCACCTGCCTGAATTAATGTGTTTCTCTGCATGCCAGTCCAACATGTACAAGCGTTGGTGCCTCTTGTTTTTTGACTCTTTGTTTCCACAGCTCATAAAAAACATAACACTAGTTTCAACAGGAGTCTCTGTACTCTGAGGGTGTTTGGTTAACAGAAAGTGGAAATTCCTGTCTTTTTTCCATCTCTTTGGGATGTGACAGACCCACCTTTCACAGGTTTTCCTTGCACTGTTCGAGCTGGTCAAGTAATGTTCATTCAAGCCAGGTGAGGGTCTGCACTCATAGATGAGAATGAAATCACAAGCTTTGTACAAATCCATTTAGGAGAAGGCATGGGATCCTGTCTGCTGGCCAGCAGAGATTGCTCAGAGCATGTTAGTTGAGTGTTCTGCACTCTACAATTCTTTATTTTTTAGCAAGTCAAGTCCAGGGTATTTTAATCTTCTGCTGGATTTGCTCCAACATCCTGTTTCTCTCCTCATACTGGGTATTTGTTTTGATGCCTCATCTCTCTGGAACAATGACAGAGTTGGTGAGGGAAGCAGAAGATGAGATTGTCCCAGAAACCTGTCCCTGAAGTTGAGAGATCACAGCCCTTGCTGCATTTGGAAACTGCAAAGCTCTCCTTGGATTAATTTCCCATTATTGTGGACTATATATATCCATATGCATTCTGATAGATGGAAAAAAATCATACTCCTCTACAATCCGGAAGTAAACAAAAAATAGATCATTATTGTTTTCCATCTTTAAATACCCCTGAGGTTAGTGGAGTGCTGATGAAGGCATCAGTGTAGTGTTGAGTTTGGATAGAAATGCAGACAGTTAAGAAATATTTTGGAAAGTTCCAAAGGAAGCCATGCTTCAGGTTTGGATTCAGACCCAAATGTCTTCAAATTTCATTCATAATAAGGTCTTTACATGGGCTGTAGTAATGGTCTTAATTATATTTCTCCCACACTGGCATGTCTGGATCTTCTTTAGATCAGAAGTTTGCTACACAACATCGGGGATGCCTTGTTAGTCCTAGTGCTGCCTTATGCACGAGTTGAAGAAGCCTCCTGCTGCACTGCTGTTGTGGTTCTGGATTTGTGTGTGGTTCTTTTTTTCCTGAAAGGCTGTTTCTTCAGAGAACACTAGTTCCTATTCCGGCAGCATATCCATATGATTTAAAATCAATTCCTGCAGGAGGAGGGAGCCATGAACCTAAGGTGGACTCATTTTATGTATTTTAACTGTGTATCTTCATTTATCTACTTGCTTTGAAATAAATACTGTGTTGTAATGAGAGGAGGGGAAGAGTTAGGGATACAGGCAACATTTTCTCTGGATTGAGTGAGAGAAATGTTGCAGGTTTCCTCAAGCATACTCATTTCCTTACCCGCCCTTAGGTCCAATTGATGTTTCACTTCCTTTGGGACTGGGAAAGTCCAGAGAAAAGTGACACAATTGTAATCCTGCATGAAGTGACAAGGTTTGAAGAAACTAAGCAGTTCAAGTTGATCCTGTGCAATGGCTTTAGGAAGGGTGACTGCTGCACACTTTTAATGCTGCCATTGGGCAGAGAAATGTCCCTTCTGATGTGTGGTCTTGATGTGTAATGATGCCTGAATGTCAAGCAAACATGCAGGATGACTTTTTCCCCTTGGAAGTCATGCATGTTTGGCACTGAGAAGGGACTTGCTCTTATACAATCCTTTTTTTTTTTTAAACAGAATTGTTTAATAAAAGCCAAGGAGGGTTTCTCAGGTCTGCATATGTGGGATGGTAACATTATAAAACATGAAAAGCCCAAATACAGTTTCAGTATTACCAAGACATTAGCAACAGACTGTTTTGTCTTTGTGGTTTGGAACTGGAATGTTTCCAGTTGTTGCCGGAAGGCTACATTTAAGTTGTACTGTGTTTGCATAAATAGCTTATTTGTAAAAATCACATTTTACTTGAACAATTCTAAATGATGCAGTTATCATAGGGAGAAAAAATGATCTATTGTTCTCTTTTAAAATAAAATGGTACTGCCCTTCCAAAGTATCCAACGGACAAAAGCATGAAAAATCATAGCATGCTTATAAGTTGCTTATCTCATCCCCATAATCAGCTCTCACATGCTCATATCCTCTGGGTTTGTAAAATTCAAAAGATTTTTTGAATTACTCTCTTAATTGTGATGTTGGCATTATAATTGCTTGTTAAATAAGATTCTTTAACAATGACGTCCTTGTTGTCAAAGCAGTTGCATTCTTTGCTTGGTATGAATAGCTGCATGTTCTGAACTGGGAAACAGCAGTTGTTGTGGGAGCCTGACTCTGTAGAAAGAAGAATTGATTGCTTGGAGAAGGTTTTTTGGAGCATTCTACAAAAATCTCCCTTACCTCTACCCACAGGCAAATGAAGATTAAGGAAAATACAGGACATCCACCTCTATGAACTCAAAGAGCAGTAGGCAATTTCCCTCCAATTAGCATCTCCTTCATGTGTTGGAGGAAAAAAATGGTTGGGTTCTTTTGGCCCTTAAAACTCCTTTTAGCAAATTCTCACATTCTGTGGGGTTCGAGGTCAGAGGTAGAATAGTAAAGAGAGATGTGATGTGATTGGCAAAGGCTTTTTATTCATACCATAGTTTCTCTTATTCTTTTTTAAATTGTGGTTAATCATGAGTTACACAGTATTTCTAAGTTCTGCTTGAAGGATTCCATGTCTCTGTAGTAAGTGTGAAATGAACACAAAAGTGTAATGACTGCTGCTAACTCCAGCCAAGAGTTGTATAATTTCTCAGGAAGAAGGTTTTGTTATTTGTCAGTTTTGGTTTCTATATATGTATATGAATCTCTGTGGCTCAGCTTTCAGCCATTAACTCTTATATTAGAACATTCTTTGTTTCTTTGACATACAACCACGTGTAGCACATCTGAACTGACTCCAGCAAGAGTTCTGAGAATATTGCATATTAAGTATTGATAGAGCATATTGTTCTCTGCCACATGTGCATTTCCTTCATTGTTTTTCAGTTCTTCTCTTCTTCTCTTCTCTTCTCTTCTCTTCTCTTCTCTTCTCTTCTCTTCTCTTCTCTTCTCTTCTCTTCTCTTCTCTTCTCTTCTCTTCTCTTCTCTTCTCTTCTCTTCTCTTCTCTTCTCTTCTCTTCTCTCCGAACCTCTCTCATATGTACAGGTTATTCTTTTTTAATTTCTATTGTTCTCCTTTTTCTTTTCCTGTTAACAATTCTCTCTCCCCCTCCCCTTCTTTTCTCTCTTTGATCCACAGGTTTTGCAGTGCATGTTGGTCTCCCTTCATTCAGAACTTGACATGCAAAGGTACATGATGAAAATTGAATCCTCTCAGAGAGTTAGTACTGTACTTTCTTTTTTCTGCACTCTGCTGTGAATTGAGTTTGTAACCCTTTAATTGTGTGTCTTGCTTCACAACTAAAGTTGTCAAACACATATGAATCTGCATGCTTTGTCTCTGTATTTCACAGCGATGAAGTATTATGCATATAGATTAATTGCATATGGGAGTGTGATGCATGTGCGTCCTTTGACAATTTTTTTAATTCTTACTTTTCCTTAATGGCATGATAGACATGAAGCTCTTGTATTAGATGCTCTGAAATCCACCAAAATTCAGTGGGAGAGTCTAGATAAGTAAGTGATTCCTGAACACTGTCCCAATTCCAGCTTTGTATTTCTATTTATACATACTTGGAACTGGCTTAGGTGGTAAAAGTCTTGCTGCAAAGCTAAGGAAAGCTCTGTGCGCAGAGCAGTAAATATTTTTGTATTGGACATGCAAAACATATTAGTTTTGCAATTTGCAGAATTACCCTATATGCACCTCTGAAGTCACCTGTATCTCACCTTTCATCCTCTTGGACTTCTCTTCCATTTCTAGATGGCTTGCAATGCCATACAGAATGGACGTCTACAATAGCTACCTTTTGCCCAAAGGGAGGCAGTGAATGTGTACATGTACACACATAAAAGGTGCCCCTGCATGGTTTCTACCGCAGCCATCAGAGCAGTCATCAAAGCACCAAGACAACACCGCGGGGAGGGAGCGAGGAGGGAGGACTGCAGCAGTCAGAGTGGCAGCGGCTTCATTTGCACCTGATTTGTGTTTCCCCTCTCCGGCTTTAAGGAGGCCAATAAACATGCCGACCACAGGGGAGGGTGGGAGAGGCTGAGGTGCGGGGAAAGGCTTCTCCCTTTCTCCCTCGCCAAGGTCGCCTCGAGGGAGGGAAAAAGAAGCAGAAGAGCAAGGTGGCAGGCCGGGAGAGAAGAGCAGCAGAGGCTTCTACAACCTCTCTCCTGCTGCAGCCCCCTAGCTCTCCCAGATGCCAGAGCAACAAGCTCTAGTAAGTGCTTCCACACGTTTATTTCCACGAGTAGAGGCTAAAAATAAGTCCGTGGTGTGGGTGTGCTGCCGCCGGAGGCCGCGCTGCTTCTCCCGGGCCATTGTTCCTGCTGGGGGCTGGCAGCTTCGCCCTGCCCGCAGACCTCGCTCCCACTCACCGGCCCTCGTGTCGATGGGTCTTTTTTTCGGGTGTTTTTCAAATAGCATGTTAATGCAGAGCGCTTTTTCAGCTTGTAGAAACACAGAAAAACAGGTTTTTCCAGGATCGCTGCGTTGTGTTCTTTTGCTTTGGGAAACAGACACCACAGAAACAGACCCTCCTCCTCTTTTCCTTAGGGACGTGTGTGGGAGAACAGGGATGGGTAAATAATCTTCTTGAATCAGAACTCACTATCCCTTAGGTACATTTAGGCATCTGGTATATATTCTAAACCCCCACCCCCCCACCCCGCCCGAGCCCCCCTTTAGTTTTTGCATGTGGTTTTAAGCATGTAAAGATCTTTCCCCTTTAATCAGCATAATGACAGTTTTTGTTTAAATCATCCCTTTTAATCTTCACAGTTCTCATGGCGATTTTGGGGATTGTGTAGGTAGGAGTTACCTCACCCGCTGCTGATGAAACACAGCCATCTCCCGGATGGAACAAAGGGTCGTGCTGGGTTGTGAATACTTCACAGTAGAGTTTTTCAGGAGGGAAAAGAAAAATAGCTTCCAACTGAAACTGCCATAAGGTTTTAATTAAGACAAATGCTGATGTCCAGGCTGGAATTTATGGATAACTTATTTAAACAAAGTAATAATAAACTGAAGTGGCGATGCAAGAATATGACAGAGACTGTGAAAGATGAAATTTTGCTCTGAGGAAAATTGATAGATCCATAGAAGCCTTTGCAGGGAAAAAGAGTGAGGTGATCTGTGGCTTTTTAAATTTGACTCTCATGTATGAAAAAATTCTTCACATGACAAAGGATTAGAATAAAGTAGAGAGATAAATGATTTTATTTTAAAGATTTCTTTCCTTAAGTAAGACTTTTGCTTTATATTAGTGGGTGACTAATAGTTCTCTCTGTTGTTTTACTTCAGTTTCTACCCTCAAATCTCAGGCAGGCATTTGTAAAAACAGAAAACCTTGGATTTGGACAGAAACATACTGTGAAATATTTTTACACTTTAATGTGGATTGCTTGGGGTTTTCTGATATTACACGTATTCCAAAGAGATGCCACAGCATGTTGCATATTTCAGTCTGGACTTGTCTGGACCAATTATGCTGCTCTTAGACGGGCTGTTGAGTTCCTTAGGGCAGCATTTTCAAATGCAAGTTCCTGCAATTAAACATCTGAATAAGAGGTCTGGCAGCTTAAGTGCTGAGCACCTACAGCTTTTATTGCTCTTAATGAATATCTTTACTATAAACACACTGCTTTCCTGAAAAACAGGTTTCAATTTATCTAGGTGCTTACAGTTAAAAAAAATAAAGTTTGAAAATGTTGTTTTATGTTAGTCATTTATAACGGAGTTTCATGAAAAACTTTTTCTGCTAACTCGGGGGATCAACCAGCTGACGAGCAAGCCATAGTCTTGCCAAGGGGAGCAGCCTGTGATGTCCTGCTCGGTGATGCACAGCACTCAGGATTAAAAGAAAAGAGTTTTGGCAGCTTGCCGCAGCAGGGAGCATACAGCTGGTCACCAACAGGAGCTAGCAAGGCTCGTGGGAAAACGTGCAGATTTTTAGGATTATTTGAATATTATTTCGACCTAAAAATATGGCAGATAAACTCTGTCACATCGTTAGACATGCTTTTTTTTTCCCTCTAGGTGGAAGAAACTGGGGTCAGGATCAGTGAATATAGAGTGGTGATAAAGATCCTGTCATAAGCAGAGAGGAGTTTTGCCCTAAAATAAATTCACTAAATTGAGTAAAATGGCCACTCGTTGGAGCATCCTGACCCTGTTACAGTGACGCGTGGCTGTGACTGAGCATTACTGGTGCTGATGACTGAGTTATCTTCCCCTCCTCATTCACCATGGGAGGGAGGAGGAATGCTTTCTTTTACCTTACTTGGGAAAGTTCTTCTGGGTCTGTTTCCTCCCTTTCTCAGAGCATGAGAAGATCCGCTCTGGGGCAGTACCTCAGGTTCGCAGTACGCTGAATTCATTGCTTTGCTCAATGACCGCACGGCAGGTGGCCAGGGGAGGGCTCTGTGACTTGTGCTCTGCTGGCATCACTCCTGGGTGAGTATGGCGAGCTCAGGCTGCCCTCGGGACCGCCGGCGGCAGGAGGAGCCCGGCAGTGCCGTAGAGAAGGGGCAGCTCGGGCAGCATCCAGCGCAGAACATGCCTCCAAGCCAAGGAGGCTCCAGGCAAGTGGGGTACCTTGCTTCAGTGCTTGGGGTGGTGGGCAGCCATGGCTCAGACATAGAGTTTGTCTTTATCAAAGAGGAAATAATTCTGGCCATTCATACCATAGAAATCAATATTTCCACTAGACCGAGATGCTTGTGAGAAAGAACTGGCTTTGTAACTCGTTGTTGATTCAACAGAAAACAGGGGAAAGTTTGGGTTTGAAATAGAGAAATGAAAGCCAGAGACATGTTCTAGTCCATGAGGCATCAGGAAGAGTATAGCTAACTCCTACAGGAGCTGCATGTGGGCACCTGCCCTCCCACTCTCTTCTGGAGAACACGGATACTGGGGTGTGCCTGCTCCTGGCATGGTACCATTTCCAGCTGGTGGTGCCCAAAAAAAAGATGCCATAGATTTTTACACCTTGTAATGGTGAAAAAGCACCAAAAGCACAGAAGTGAGCTTGTCATGAGAGATGGTTTAATGTTGCATTTAGCTGCTGAGTCATCTTCCAGCCCCCAACTCACCCTACCTCCACCCCAGTGAGACAAGAGTATCCACATACACCAGCTGCACAGAGGTAATATGAAATTTAGTTTATACAGGCATGTATAAGCATTTCACTTTTCTGAGAAAGTGCTGTGGAAAAATATGAAAAATGCTTAAAAATTAGATAGTATGGGTAGTATTCACTTTCTCTTCAACAGTAATGTGTCACTAATGGCATATCCAGACAAGCAAAGCCCTGTTGTTGCATTAATATGGAAGCCCAAAGACTCTGTGTGGAAAAAGCAGATCCATCCTTCAGACAGCAATAATGTGGATCAGACACAAATGTGATGAAGAACTATTGTTGCAGTAGTATGAATCCATGTACTGTGGCAATACTTTAGAGTTAATAAACTCATCATACATGAAACACAGCCTGTTTATATGCCTATTTGCAGTCTATCACATATCCTGTATCCATCTTTGGCACATGTCACAGGACAAGTAGTTTACTTGAAGGTAAAGAACAGTAGGCTTCCATTTTGCTACTAATTTCTCCTCTCTATGTGAAGTGTCAAGAAGACTCTTAAATCTGAGGGGAGGGGGGGGCTACCTATGCTATTTTCTTTAGAGTACATGATTGGAAAAATATATTTTACTATCTCTGTTTTATTTTTTGGTATCTTTGTTTACCATTTGTACACTGCCAGGAGTGCTGGCAACTTCCAAGATATGTAAGATTTTTCTGAATATATACGTTTCTGTCAAGGTAAGGGAAGGAAGTTCCTGGAAATGAGAAATAAAAAGTGGAAATTGATCAAGAGATGAAATGAAAACTTTCTTCAGGTTATGCATTTTTTTTTCTGAGTTCTGTTTTGTCTATGGAAATGTGTGAAGCAAATTTGCAAGACAAAGTAAAAGAGAGAAAAAAGGTTCCTGTTATGTAGATTAGTATAAAAAATAACTGGAAATGAGCATAGAACACTATGAAGAGCAGAAACACAAAACCTGTTAGAACAAAAGAATGAGAGGATTAGTGTGGACAAATGTGAGCAGAGGCCCAGAAGCAGAGGCATGCAGAGAGCTTGATCAAAATCTCTGGTACTCCATGACTGCCCATTACATTGGCATCTCTGCAGTATTTCACTTTCATTATTCAGGTACTTTCAGACTTCATTCTTACTTATTTGCAATTTTACTGCATTTAAAGAGCCTTGCACTTTTTTTCTTTCTTTTTTTCTGAGTCAGGAAAAGATTGAAGTCCTTTTGAAAGGACTAAAGCAGATGTATTGAAAGTGCTTTCTTTTGCCAAGTTGTAGCAGACGGATGTCAGTCATAAGGCATGATTAACTATAGTTTTAATTCTTTTTCAAATCCCAAGAGTGCTTGAAAGATACTGGCTCTTCTGTAATTGCTAGCTCCATGTGCAATACTTAAATATGTACCCTGAAAAGGTTACAAGGATCTATATCCTTGTAAATAAAATAGTGTATCCTAAGTAAAAGAGTCATCTAAAAGCACTGTGTAATTACATGTAAGTTTGCACCAGAATTGTCCATCCTTACTTTGGCCTATCCTTTCTGATGATCTTGTAACCCAGAACTAGCACAGACAACATCTCCTATCAGAGAAGTCCCTAGGGAGGGTCAGCTCTACTCAGCTGGCTGGAAGATGCACCCTGCTGCACTAAGAAACATGCGGGGGAGTGCCTCCTAACATACAGCTTGTGGGGAAGGACCATGGCTGACTGAGGAAATGTAACCTAAATGGTCTTGGCAGAGGGGAGGGAGAGCGGCTGCCTTATCCTGAACCTCCTTCTGTTTTCTGGCATTTATCCCTGAGGTGGCTTGGAATGTGCCTGCATTTCCTTGGGTTTGTCTGCCTCTGTGAAGTATCTGTTTACAGATTTTTATTTTGGATAATGCTGTTCTTTAGTGGGCATATCTTGAGTTTTCTTCTTTGTTAGGTATTACAGGGTTTTTTGCTACGGCACCATTTTGACTCACATAGCAGCTGTGTAGACTATTACCCTAGTTGGGTACTGTTGGGTCCTGAAACATTGACTATTGGGGTCAACATTTATTTTGTGAAAGGTTGTACTGTGTGCTAGTTCATGAAAAGTCCTTAAAATGATACTTGCTAAAGTTCTATTTTAAGCATTTTAATATTAGCGAACATTCAGTGAAAAAAAAAAGGCATTACTTATTAAGTATTTATTTGGCATTTGTCTTATTTTTCTTATTTTATATTAGAATCAATGTTCTGAATAATTATTACAAGGTTAGATAATGCTGAAGGTTTCTGCACTGCTTTCTTCAAATATCTTAACAAGTACTTATAGCTCTGTAAATGTTGCTGGTTCCTTCACCACTGCGTAGGTTGGTTTTTCTAAGAAGTCATGCCTAGGAATCCACTTGCTTAATAAGTAGCACCCATCCTAGTGCTTGTTGCCAATAATAAAAATGCTTTCCTATCAAAAACACACTCATATCGCTCAGTTACTTGAATACCCGCTGTTGTTGCTGAGTTTGAGAATTTTTTAGGGTCTGTTTAAAATTCAGAATCCTGGAATGTAATGTTTACATGAGTTGAGCATGACAAATAGCTTGAAACTTTTCATAAACTGTATGTGTATATTTGGTGGATCTCATTTACAGCTTGCATTGGCTTTACGTTTGTGTTGCTCCACTTACTACAGTGGAACTCCTATGGATTAGAGCTGGTGGATTAAGAGGAAGACTGGGCTTTATATCTGGGCAGAATCCATGAGGTGTCTCTGGACACCTGCAGTATTGATGGTGAGAAATGAGGGCTGCTGAAAAAGAATCTTTTTTAGTGTGGTGTGTTGACCCTGGCTGAACACCAGCTGCCCACCAATCCACTCCATCCTGCCTCCTCTGCTGGAGTGCAGGGGAGAAGATAAGATGGAGAAATGTCATGGGTTCAGATAAATGCAATTTAGTAAAGAAAAAGCAAAGGCTGCATGTGGAAGCAAAAGTAAACAAAGTATTCTCTAAACCCCATCAGCGGGTCATGTCCAGACACTTCCCAGGAAGTGAGGTGTCAGGTTCAGTACCCATAGCAGTTGCTCCATAGGACAAATGTAGTAACAAATGGTCCCTTTCCTTCTCCATTTTCTTAGCCTTTATTGCTGAACAGTCATCAAATGGTATGGAATATTCCTTTGGTCAATTTAGGACAGCCCTTCTGACTATTTCCTCTGCCAAGATCTTGCCCACTCACAGCCTCCCGGGTGAGTGGGGGAATGTTGGAGAGAGCCTTTATGCTGTGCATGCCCTTTTCAACAGTACCAGAAATAATGGTGTGTTATCAACACCTTTCTAGCCACCAATACAAAGTACAGCACTATGAGGGTTGCTATTGGGAAAATTAGCTAGACCCAATTAGCTAGATTTAGCTACAGTAATGACATCGTGTCATCTGTGGGGATCTGGGATGCTGGGTCTTAGGTCCTACAGCATTTCCCCAGGGACAGCCAAAGAAACACAGTGTCTCTGAGGTTGGATCCATCTGTGCATTGACAGGACACGCTGGGCAACTGCTTGGCTAAATCTGTGTCTGTTGGTTTTGGTAATGAAGTGTCCCCTTACTGCTCAAATATACATCTGTTCATATTATCAATGAACAAAAACATGCAACTGCATGCCTCAAATGACATTTGGGGATTATTTTATTATAAATGGAAGAGAAAAAATAAGCAAAAGCAAAGAAAAATAAGCTTGATCCATATTTTCATATGATCAGTATATATTTTCTTAAAGAAACAGAAGGAATCTCCTTCCCAACAAACTCTGAAACTAAAGATTTTTTGCAGATTGATTTTGTTGCCTTTTAAATTTTTTTTTTTAAAGCTTGTTTTACTTTTAGCCATGGTTTTCTTGAAAGGGAGAATTATATGCCTTCTGGCTCCCTGTTAATAGATTTATACAGGTAAGTTTTTAATCAGTACAAGGAACTACAGAGCTGTAATGTCTTAGCTTGGTAGTACTTCCGTAATATGCCTGTGTAAACAAAATACTTCAGCAGTGATGGTTCACAAGCCATTTTGGAAAGTTGAATGAAGAAGTACTGACTTATCAGATTCTTTTCCGTGTCTGCACCTCTGTAACTTTTCCTGCACAAGTCCCTGTACTTACAACCTGCCGACTAGTGCTGACCATGTCAGAGGCACTTCAAAGCATACTTCAGAACAGATGTTAGCTTTAAGTCCTGGATAAAATTCAGTGCTCTTGAATAATTTCATTGCAAGACATTGGATAGTACCTACTATTTTAATATTAGCATTTAGAAAGTGAAAAGTTCTGGTGCATTTACTTTATTGTGAGGTATATGTAATCATTATAATTTTGAGCTACTGCACAGCTTGGCAAGAACAGCCCTCTACAGCAAGATAATGAAAATGTAATAGAAGTTTAAGTTCTTCATACATTCAAAGTCACATAAGTAATATCATGTGATGCATGCTATTGCTGAAATGAGCTCTCTTCATTTCACTTGAAAAACCACTGAAATAAACAGATGTCAGCAAGATTAGTTAGCTTAGCTTTCCAGAAAGAAGCATAATCTTTTTTGGATCTTGACAGCATCTTCAAACCTCAAGTTGAAGTTGATCTTGATACAGAGGATTTTTAACATAATAGCATCTGACCTTAAATGATAGGGGAGAGAAAAACATGTAAGTTTAATGACATCTTGTGCCTGGTGCTGATTATAGATGTCTGTAAAGTTCATATTTGAACACTGGGTTTGGAACCTAGTAAGCTTGCTTTGCTTTGAATTTCTGCTTTGTATGTTCCGTTTGCTGTGATATGGTTTAGCTGAGAGAGACCAGGAAATTATTCTTCCAGAGTAATAGTACATGTGGTTGTGAGGGTGTTTTGCTACACAGTATTGAGTATGCTTCTTAAAGCAACCCCTTTTTGTGGAAAAGGCTTATAATGTCATTTATTGTTTGCAAAAAATATTCAGGACATTTTATTTCCCTTTGACTGTGTTTTTATTAGGCAGATCCTACAGTGAAGAGTTGGTAGAAGTGCATAAATGAAACCATATCTCTCCCCTGCTGGAAGAGGGGGTTTTTCCCAGCAACTGTATTTAGCAATTTACTAGTATGATTTCCCAGTAAAAGTCAGAGTTAGTTTGGTCAAGTAAGGAAGACAATTCTAACTTAAGCTGGTGCAACAAAAAATAAAGTAACTGTGATTTCAACTAGAAATGTTGGATGGCTATTTTGGCTTTGCTGTATGACCTGGACCTTGCATAGATGGCACAGCAGAAGATACTGGAATTGATAGCTTTACAACCCCATTACAGTATTGCTTTTCAGGGGATTTTTCTGAGCAGACTTGATAAAATTAGAGTGTGTGTGTGTGTGTGTGGAGAAGGAGAATGGCATTATTGTACGTCTCCTCAGCACGTCTTATCCTCAGGCCTTGTTAGCAACAAAATTTGCAATGTGGATATACAACCATAAAAACTGCAGCAGAATGTCCAAGGACACTTTTCCTAAATAATCTACACAGAAGTGACCTCCAGCATACCAGTATTTGAAGACGTTTGGACTCCTTCCTTCTTCTCTTTGATTTTTTTTTACCTCCCACACTCTGGTTTCAGTAGACTAATAAAGAAATACTCTGTTTTGCAGACAAGAAGCCCGAAGCCGTCCCAGAGCCCACAGTCCAATTTGGGTGACCACACAGAACACCTCTCTGAAGCATCTGCTGATTCCTTAGAGGCCATGTCTGAAGGTGATTCTCCAACCCCCTTTGCGAGGGGCAGCCGCACACGGGCAAGTCTTCCTGTTGTACGGTCAGCAAACCAAACGAAGGAGAGATCGCTGGGTAAGAGCCTGCTTCAGTCCTTCTCCAGTCTGTGCTTAGTCTGTGTTTTCCATTTGTGGATTTAAAACAGTCTTTAAATTGTTTGGGGTTGAAAAAGTAGACTTTGGTAGCACATTATTTTCCATGTCAGGTCGCTCTTTTCAGTATGGAATACTTAGGGGAATGGTGAAATTATTTTCCTAAGATCTGAAAGTCTGATGGGAGCATAGTAGACCAGCAAGGAGAGAGATGCAGGCCCTGACATGAAATGCTGACTAATGGTTAAAACCTAGTGTTGCAAACACTTCCTGCCAAGCCTGCACAGTATTTGGCAGATTGTACCCTCATTTTCAGACAGGAGACAGAGGCTTTTTCATTTTGTCATCTCTTCAGAACCAGACTTAGTTGAAAGAAACATACAGATATTATTGCTTTAGTAATCCATCTTACCGAAAAGGTTTGTATTTGTGTGGTGGTAGCTTCCCAAGCAGAGGAAGTGAATGGATATGCTGATGGAGATGCTCTTTACTTTGAGGCAGTGCCCTTCTGTCTGCAGTGACACGCAAGATGTGTCAGCACAGGTGGACAGCTCTGCGTCCTGCATTCTTTCCGTATCTCAGGGTTGAATTCAGCCCAGCTGTGAACCAGAACTCCTTTTATGATGGTGAATTTTGTCTCAGTGACTCTGCTCAGCTGATGGATGGTAGGATGGCTGTTCTTTTGAGGGAAGACACCAGAGGGCAGTTAAAGTGTTGCAGGAAGGCATGTAACTCATGTATGGATTGCTGAGGAAGGCAGGTTTTGCTCGTAGGTAATAAACTGAAATGTTGTTTTCCTGTAGGCTCATCTCCCAATATAGAGTGACTTAAATAGAAGACTGGACTTACCATACAGTGCTTGTAAGCTTGTCATGGTGGTTTACTTGCCCCTCAATAATATAAGACAGTTTCTGACAAGAGTATTATGATATCTGACAAACACAACAAGTGTGAAGAAAACGAGGCTGGAAGGGGTGTCCCTTACTCTCCCAGAGCTGAAAAGTGTAGAGCAGTGGGGCTGGAAACAAGGAGCTGATCCATGTCAGCTCACAAAGTGGCTGCACTCCCTTAGCCTGCTGGGCCACCAGTATGTTGGGCTTTTGTGGAGGAGATATTTGTGATACTTCAACCTGGACAAGACTTTTTGCTTTTGAGGTGTTTTTAAGAGCAGATGTATGTTTACTATACTGTACTACACTATACTATACTATACTGCCTATATGTCACTGCTGGCTAGGGCACCCTCAGTATGGCTTACTTCACCCCAGGATTTTCTGTAAAACTTGTATTTGCTTCCATGTGAAGTAGCTGAGCCTTGGGAACTCACAGTCCAGCCCCACTGTGTGTGCTGGGGACCCCAGAGCTGGGTGCAGCACTGCAGGTGGGGTCTCACCAAAGCAGAGCAGAAGGGCAGAATCCCCTCCCTTTACCAGCTGCCCGCGCTGCTTTTGATGCAGCCCAGGACACGTTTGGCTTTCTGGGCTGTGAGTGCACATGGCTGGGTCATGTCCAGCCTCTCACACACCAGCACTGCCAAGCCCCTCTGGGCAGGGCTGCTCTGGTCTGTCCACCCCCAGCCTGTGTTGATACCAGGAGTTGCCCTGACTCAGGGCACCTTGCACGTGATCTTGTTAAACCACATGAGATTCCCACTTCTCGAGCTTGTCCAGGTCCCTCTGAATGGCATCCTGCTCCTCAGGCATGTCAACAGGGTCACACAGCTGGGTGTCATCTGCAAATTTACTGAAGATGCACTTAATCCCTTCATCTGTGTAATTTTTGAAGATATTAAATAGTACTGGTCCTAATACAGACCTTGAGGGACACCACTTGTCCCTGATGTCCATTGGGATTCTGAGCCATTGACCACCACCCGCTGGATGCAACCATCCAACCACTTAATTATCCATCTAACAGTCCACTCATCAAATCCATCTGTCTCTAATTTAGAGAGAAGGATGTTACAGAAGTCCATGTAAAGGGCATCTGCAGCCCTTCCCTTGTCCACTGCTGTAGAAGCCCCCTGCAGAAGGCCACTGGCTTGGTCAGATAGGACTTGCCCTTGGTGAAGCTATGCTGGCTGTTCTGAACCAACTCCCTGTCCTCTGTGTGTATGTGTGACCCTTTCCCAAGGTGTTCTCAGCCTCAAGGTAAATTCAACTTAGGGATTTCCTGGTTATGGTTTCTGCCTGTATAATAACCACCAAGACATGTCTCCTCCAGGTATTTGTTCAGTCCACCTTTTGATTCTCATGTAAATTTTTCACATCCTCCACAGTGCATATCTGACTTTGGCAGCAAGTTTCTCTTGGTTTACTGCCAACCACTGCTTTCCTGTTGTTTTGTTTTGTATTTGTTTATCAGCTCTAAGTTATGCCCCCTAGTCCTTGTGTTGGAAGTGACAGTAAACATCAGATTGCTATCTGCTTCCCTAGGCCATATCTGATTTCTTTGGCCTGTCATTTCCCTCAGTTCATCTCTTCTCATCTGTGAAGTGCTGCTATAACCACTTGTTGCTCATCCAGAAACTATCCTGGACATCCGATTATCATTGCTGCGCTGAAATGTTGCAGTTCAATAGTATCTTTGCTAAGATGGGAGGACCAAAAGTTCACTGTTAAGTAGTTAATTCTTAAACCCTTTTTTTAGCATCTTTTGCATGTACTGAGATGTGTTGTCCAGGCCCTAATGGAGGGCAGCCACATGAAGATATGCTGTTTTATTTAATGGCCAGGATTTCAGATCCTGCAAAACACCCTGTCTTTCATGTGCCAGAGACAAGGCCCCAGCTTACCCCATCATGAACAGGCCAAATGCAGGAGAAAAAAAAAAGTAAACAAACAACAGGGAAGCAATATAATATGAAGCATTTCAGCTGAGAGTTTTTAGATTTCAAATGAATTTCTCTCTGTATTTCAGGAGGGGTCACAGATATGTGTGGCTCAAGGGATCATCATACTAGTCAAATTGGAGGTAATACATTGCCATCTGCCCACAATCCGTCTTTTTCAAGTAGTTCCAGGAACTAATATAAATAACTATATTTATTTATAATAAATAATAACAAATAAGGGTTTTTTGAGGATAAAAAGTATTCCAAAATAGTTCAGTTTTATATTATTATTTTTAATGTTATGTGCATTTATTTTATAATAATGTCCTTTTCAATCTCTTATGCCAATGTGTTCTAACAACACCATCAGCAATGTTTTGAAATTTTAATTTTGAGATGCTTTTCATGCTGTGGTCCTTTTTATTTTCAACTGTAAAAGGGAAAGGTTTATTTTTAAAAAACAGGAAACTGTTTATAACTTCAATTTTTAAACTGTCATGAATGTACTTCTATTAATATGATTTTAAATACTCTGTGTATCATCCCCTCCCTTTCCAAATCTATTAATTTTTAAATTTAATATAATTTAAATAAAAATTATGTTTTGATCCTCAGCAAACATAATTTCAACAAGGAGAATAATGAACTTTTGTAAACTGTTATTAATTTTACATTGTATATTTCAATGCACTTTTAAAAACTGATATTTTCTTTTGGAAATTCTAATTGTTCTGTGGTTTCCTATTTTACTGGCTATATATGAGTCAATTTGTTTTCAAATTGTGGTCTGAACTAACATGGAGCCTGAGAAGGAATAGCAAAAATGCATTTTGGCTACCTCACTATCATGGGTTTGTCAGTCAGGACTAATCTAACAGGACATGGTATTCACGAGGAGTTGACCTAGAAAACAGTATTCCTATTGTGGGCCCATTTGAAATTTCAGCCACAGCTTTTGAAATTAAGGTCTTTCTTGGTTAAGAAAACTAGAAATCAACACTTGCTTCATGATTGTGCAGCCTTGGAGACAAAGCAAGATATTAAAATAAGTGAATTCACTGTGTGAGAGAAAATGAAATGTATTTTAAAATATGTATTTGAAAGCTGGGAGCTTTTCCAGTGTGATAACTGTGGGAAAAAAATTATCTAGCAAAACTGTCAGTGAGAATCAGCTGAAACCTGGAAAGTGCTCAAAAGCTTTCAGCAAACTTCACTTGCAATTTGCCTGGAGGAAGCAGAACCTGACAGGCATCCAGCAAGGTTACGCCGGCAGCCGCCTGTGCCCGCGCTGCAGCTCGCTGCTGTCCCTGCTCAGTGAAATGAAGGCTGACAAACATGTTCACTCGTGGTCTCTCGTGTGGTATGTCTGTCCAAACAATGGGCAGCATCCTTTGCAAGGGCAGGCACTGGCATCCTCTGTGGTGATGCAGTGACCAGGGAGGCGATGGGTACAGCCCGGAGGGACAGGGTGTGATCATAACTGCAGCAACAGCTGCTGGTGCTGCTGCAGGATCAGGCTGTACGTGGTATGGGGGGATATCCATAAATGCACAAAGATTTGGGTTTGAGAAGTGACTGAGGAGGATGAAACTTTATGTGTCAAGGGTTGCAACCATCTTTTTGGGTGCCCTAGCCAGGGTGGCCAGGCATTCCAGTCCAGATGGATGAGAAGCAGAAGATGGCTGGGCTTCCTGATGGTAAGCCTGTGCCTAAAATTGGGTGATGTGGAAAGGCCTCTTCAGAAATGTCTGAGCCTGCCAACATTTGCATTTTATTTGCATTTGGAGGGATTATCTAAAGGAGTAAAATTATACAAATGCTTAAGGATTGGCATGGGGAGGGTCTTAAGCAATCATGAAGCGTTCTAATTATTATTTATTAGCCCCCAAACCCAAGTTTTGGCAGGCACAGATTTTAGTGTCTTATTAATTAGTTTGCTGCCACCTTATATGGAAATGCTATTACTGATTATAATCATAATGCCTCCATCTTTTGTAGAATTCCTTGCAGATGTTTCTCAAAGCCTGTTAAAAAAGAAAGGGCCACGGTGACAATTTCACTCATAGCAAAACCTTTTCAGAGGGACAGATCATTGCTTTTCAGCTGGCAGTAGAAATAACTCTCTGTTCATGTATAGGCAAGATACTGTAAGACACACAGAGAAAAATATAATTGCTAAAGGTAGACATATATTATATTAGAGCTAATTAATTGTTACTTACTATTTATGAGCTAGAAATTAAAATAGGCATGTAAAATCAGACAGAAGATATGTGAATAGCCATAGACTTGGTATGAGAAGCCTGTGATTTGCTAGTAGTGGCGCTGCCCTCTCTGATTCCTTAGGGCATGATTTAAGCCTAATGAAGTCAGCAAGAGCTTCAGTTTAGTTCATGGGAGAGGAACTCCCTGGGAAGTGCATTTCAAGTTAAGGCTGAGTATAACTTTAATATATTCAGTCATCTTAAAGAATTTTGTCTATCTTGCCTTTTACAGTGCATGCAAATCAGCCAACATGCAAAAAGATCATGTAAATATTTGCTGTTATGGTCAGATAGCTTAACAGGGACTGACAGGGCTATAGGAAAAACAGCCTGAAACAACTAGTTCCAATTAACAGATTGAAACACAGACTCTAGGAAATTATACTACTCTAATGTAGCTCAAGTTTTCCTTCCAGATTTTCTAGACTTTATTTTCTTTCACATTTCTTCAAATTGGAATAGAGAAAGGTTTTGGACTTGGAAAGAAGAAAACACACACCTCTTATCTGAAATGTTTCGTATCAAAAGAGCGAAAGAAGCTAAACAATGATACTGACCTATCTGAATTTTTTCTGTTTCATTTTTTTGTCTTTACAGAATATGTAAAAGGCAGGTATATGAAAGAGTAAAATATGTGACTTCCCAGGCTAACACTTGTGCCCACAATTGTTGTTTACTTCAGAGTTTTTTCCTACAATAAAATGTCTTGTATGTAACTGAAAAAAATGCTTCCAAGGAACAGGGTACCATTTAGTACATACTGTCTCAACAGAGGCACAGTGTGTCTGCCACTGAAAAGCTGATATGCAAAATATTTGAGATGCTGTGTCACACTGGAGCTGAATTTTGTTGCAGCAGGTTGTATCAGCATGGATCTAATGGGATCTTTGCAGTGATACCAGAGCAGAAGATGTGCAGTGTACTAACAAGCCCATTAGTTATGTAAGTCTGTTTGTCACTGTTCTATCTGTTAAATGACTTTTGAATGCAACCTTTATTATTTATTTGCACTGCAGTAACACTAAAGGACCTTGAGCAAAAACAGTGCCTCACTGTGTTGGGTAGTACATAGTGACAAAATACTCCTATTTCAGAACCTTTCAACATGAATCAGAATCAGAATGAAAAGTGAAGATAGTAGGAGAGGTAATGAGTGTACAACCTGAATGAACTGAATAAAGCTGTGTCAGGGTGGCAGTAGCTTTTCTCTTTATAGCAAATCATGCCCTCACAAAACATGTAATATCTTTATCCAGCTCTACCATCACTTTTAAATTCTGATTTAGCAGCAGCAATTTGAGCCTCCAGCATTTGGTGTCTGCTGGAAGACGCAGCTGGAGTAGCTTGCATAGGCCTCCTTCCTTCAGGGGAAAGGTAAGAGGCCAAATGGAACTGTCCCATGGGGTGTATCTAGCACAGGAGCTATCACTTGGATAAATCTGATCTAATTTTTGTGTTAGGTAAAATTTGTAAGTCTACCTCTAATACAGCAGGTCACAGAGACACCAGAGCCTTCCATTTGACGTGAGCGTGCAAAGGAAAAAAGTGCACTGCAATTCTGAGCATTGTAAGAAATGTAAGACTTTGGCCAGAGAAGCATAGCCCATCCCTCAGCACATTGTATTTAGGATTTGCTGCCAGGGCTGACAGCACGTCCCTGAATGAGGACAGCTCTTGGATTTAATCATTGCTCCTAATGCTGGTTATATATTTAGGTAGTGATTCTAATGCATAGTTACTATGCTGGGCCTAAGTTCAGGTTTCTGTTCCCGGAGGGAAATAATGTCATCTCTGTGGTATCATTTAAGACTGTCTCTTGTATCAGTTCTTGTTCTCTGTCTCTTTTATGCATTTCTGGTTACAGTGTACCCAGTTCAAGTAGGATAAGAGGATAATCACTGTATCAGAAGCTTGTTGATAGCCTGCTGATTAGGGTACTCTCTTGGGACAATAACGGCAATGGTCTGAGCAACTCTAAAGATGGGAGCCCTTCTGGACGTTTTTAACTACTCAGCTGTTTCATAGGAGATAGGTGCTTGTACCATTGCTTTGCCCACTTACCTTCTGTGATGAGTAAACCATCTGTGGGTATGAGGGCAGAGCAATGGATGTTGTTTATCTTGGCTCTAACAAGGCCTTTCATATCTCTCATAGCCTCCTTGTAGCCACATGGGGTAGGTCGGGGTGGCCTTCAGGGTGTGTAAATGGCAGCTGGGTTTTAGCTCCTCAGGGCTGGACTCTGGGACCAGTGATTTTTGACATCAGAAGCTTCTTTGTTGGGATGGAATGAATCAGCATTAAGGTCAAGTCTGACACAAAGTTTGAGAGAGCATTTGATATAGTCAAATAGTCATTTGCTGCATAGTCAGGTGGCCACTTCACTGGGAGCCCATGGGAAATGGACTAGCAGGAACTTCATGAAACCCCAGAGAAGCAAATGCAGCCTTTCATCAGGAACAGAACAGCTCTGCAACAATACTGGCAAGGATGGGTTGGCTTGGCACCCCTTTGCAGAAAGGACTTAGGGTATGACAACAATGTGATTGGGTGTTGGCAGCATGTCCTTGCAGCAAGGGAAAACTGCATAGCTGTCTACTGGAAAGATTCAGCCAGCAGGTCAAGGGAAGTGATTATTCCCCTCTTTTCACCATTTGTGAGGTTGCACTGTGTCCAGTTTTGGTTCCCCAGCACATGAAAGATGATGACAAATTAGAGTGAATTTAGGAAATAGCCTCTTGGCATTCTTCTTCTTAACCATGCAAACTGAGGTCTTGGTTCCAAGATCCTGTCTAAAGTAGCTTGTGAGGACTTCACACAAAGTCAACCTGTTTGTTAGAGCCCACAGAGGCGAATTTTTGGTAGCCCTAACCAGTTATGCTCTTAAATGCTGATGGCTCAACCCCTAAATTTGCCACTCACAGTAGTGAACTTCCAAGAAATTAAATAACTTCAGAAGTATTGCAGAGAATTCTTTCAGTAAATACTGACCATTTGGTAAATGGAGCAAAATTACAAAGGCATGCATGGCCTACATGACTTTAATGCTTCATGGCTATGGATTATTAAAATTGTCACATTCTGCCCTTGAACATATCAATTGTACTTCGTTTAGTACTAAAAAACAGGGTTTATAAAAATAGTTATTAATTAAATACTGAGTTTGATACAGCTGATTTATACACAAAGGAAGTACAATTGGATAGGATCTCTCTTTGTGTTTATTCAAGAGGAAGAACAAGTATTCCAAGAAATTTAATTGATATTTTCAGGTCTTTTTTGCTTTTGCCCATTTAAAAGTTACTAACAAAAACTCCTATGTAAAGCACTCGACTACAGTGACCTTAAATATTTCACATATCTGCATAATCTTTGGCAGGAGCATCCTTGGAAACTGTGCTAGTCAGCTTGGCACCTTTGGCTGGGAGCCAGCCATGGCTAGCTGGCTTCTTCAGAGGTCAGGGGCTGAGCTTCTGGCGGACTACAGCAGAGCCTGCGTGGGCATGTCCTGTGCCTGTGTGGATGCTAAACTGGTGAATGTGAACTGCAGTAAATGCAGCATGGCACAGCCTGCAGGGGACCTCTGACAAACAGCTCTGGTACAAATGAAACATCTTGTTCACCTCACTGAGTGGTTCAGTTGTAATTTTTAATCTATTTTTTCATTCATTATCATAGGGGTTTTGTGTTCTTCCAAGTTTGCTGGCATTGTTTTGTCAGTTCAGGGAATGAAAAAGTCACCTTGATAGTCAGTTGGGCTATTCTGTGCAACAGAATACAATTATTGTCCAAAAGTCATCCTGCCAGAACATTGATTTCCACCTGGGGAACTAGGTTAAAATGACATGTTCTCTCAGAGTCTCTAGATGATAGAAGTAACTATTCACAGTAGATGGACTTGCTGATACAGGTATATAGACTGAGTTACCTTTTGGCAATAGGCTTTTTCACAGGTTTTATTAGGAATCAGACGGGGAAAATACTGAGTTTTCTTTTGGTAAAAAAGTCCATTTTCTTTTTGGTTTTTACTTACTCTTTTTATTCAGCTGAATGCATTTATTCATAGAAAAGTGGTAGGGTTTTAGTGGCAGTTAAAAACCTTTATTTTTCTTAACATTTTGGTGGGAAATTTATGTGACTACTGAGTTTTCCATCTGTCTTTTTCATTAAGTAGCAAATTAAGTTTGTTAAGCGAGTTTACTTTAAGTAGCAGAGAAGAATGAAATGGCAGTAAAATGTAATACTGGAAAAATTTAACAGTTCCTGTTTTTATTGAAACTGTTATCAAATAACTTAATACTTTGAACAAATCTCTTCAGACTATTGTGCAAAAAAAATGTAATAAGTAATTTATTTTATTTATTAAAGTATCTACTTTTTTATTCTCTTAGTACTTGAAGACAGCTAAGTATATTTATAGAACATTTCCTGAATGTGGAGGACAGGTTTTCAGGAGGGAGTACTAACAGAAGTTATTATGAGAGCTTCAGGCTAGAAATACCACAAGGATCATGGCAATGACCTCAGACTAGTTGAAACTGTGTGGTGAAATAGGAGAGTTAAGTCTTGAGGGTATGGAAAGCAAGAAATTAATATTGAGGAATTTCTTCCATGCTGCAAGAGTTGTTACTGTAATAAACTTGTGTCTGCATAACTTTGGCAGAATTTGGTGATATGTATTTGCTCTGTTTATTAGATAGTTGAGCGGGAGGAGGGATAGGAAACAGAGAACAATATGGGCCTACACCATCCTTACAGTCTTATAAATGACAATTTTGCCAAAAGCAAAGAAAAAATGGAAGTATCTTGAAATCTTAGTAAAATAAATTAAAAGTTTAAACTGCACTTTTGAGAAAAGGCCTGGCCCCAACAAAAACAGTTATCATTGAGACTTTAAAGATTATACTTAGCTTTTAAAACACATGCAAGTCTCAAGTAAAGTTTTGACATGAATATAAGTAAGAAACAAGGATGCTTTTTCTCACTTTTGCTTGTTACCATTGCTGCTAACTTCAGTATGTGGGAATGTCCAGACAGAGACAGTGACTCAATGGACTTGTGGTGGAAGATCAAGCTAAAGCAGCATGAAAAGACAAAGACTGTCTATCTTCTCAAAAAGATATGGCTAACTGATGGTTAGGGGTAAAAAGTGAAATTAATATAATGATGTTTTCCCATTTTAGTTATACCTTGCTTTGCACTTTGTATTTCAAGAAGGTCCCAATGCCTGCAGGTTTTGATTGCTGTAGTCTAATCAGCATTATTATTACTAGAAATTTTCAGATTTGACACAGCATTTCCAGAGGATACGTACAATAGCTGTGTTGGAAGAGAATAGGAGTGCCTTGTTCATGCCGATTGTTTTTGGTTCTGTGGGAAGGTTTCAATGCTCCAGTGCCCAAGCATCCTACAGCAGCCAAATACACATTTTATTATCAGTTAATACTTCTCTTCAGCTGGATTAAGATATTGTCAAATGCCAGTAAAATACTTCAGCACAGAAATTTGCAAAAGATCTTGCCTACAGAGAGGGAGTCCTGTTGCTTCACAGAAAAAAAACCTCATGAACTCAAATGTAAGCTTTAACTGTATTTTATTTCATTACACTGAGAAGTTATTTAACTTTTTGCTTCAGTTTTTTCTTCTTCATTATAAGAGAATTATGTGAGAAATTGTATTTTAAAATCCATCATTAGAGAGAATTAACAGATACTTGTAAAGGTCACAGAAGAGGACACAATCTTGTTTGTTTACTTATTCTTGTTTTATCAGGTATTTAACTTTCCTCTCTTAAAAAATGAATTTCTGAAGATAATTTTTGTTCTTTAAACAAAAGCTAATTCTGATTAAAATGCTCCTAAATATGTAAGCTGCCCTGCATGGAGGTCATTGTTAGCAGTACAACCATGATAGCATGGTGCTTAGTCAGGGTTAGGTCAGCACTGTGTGTGGTAGAGGTGCTGAGAGATGTGAGCTGGGTGGTTTAGTGACACTTGCATGACATTAGTTCTTGCCATTAGGAGTAAACCTTTACCAGCTGAAACTTGGGAAGTATGGACTGATCAGTCTGGGTGCTGTGCCAGCTCTATTGTGGTTATGCAGCTCCTTGCTCTAAAGCCAGCCTAGACCCCGTGTGTTCAGGTGAGGTTCACTATCACACTGTGAGGGCATGTCCTCAGCTCCCAAGTGGGTTTTGTAGCCCAGCAGCACTGTCTGAGCTGAACACCCTTTTGTGAACATGGTGAGTGTGCCTGAGCTCAGAGCTGTGCTGGCTGAAGGCACAGGAAGGCTGTGCTGATGGGCTCAGCCACCCGAGCCAGGTTAACTCTGCATCTTTCATTTCACTGTGTTGTTTTTCATGCAAATCATCCCTGAGAGAAACGATGACATATTTTGCACATCCTGCCACTGACCACTGATAAAGAGGCAGCAGAAAATACTGTGTTTTGAAAGAGCTCTGTATGTAGGGAAGGAAAAGGCAGTCATGTGGTGTGTTCACAGGATCATCATCAGATCTGGGTTTGATGCTTGTAAATCTTTCTTTGAACATGTTCTTTCACCTCTTAGGTGTTTAATTTCCCTTATATAAAGCATACCACTTTGTTGACAGGAATGTTGTGAAGCAATTTGTTACAAGGCTTATGTTACTAAGGCCTACATATAAATGTTTTTTGCTGTGGCCTGTGTTTAAGTCTGTGGTCTGTTGCTTGTAGGGTGAAGAACAACCAAAAATTCCTGAGGTATTTCTGCAGCTAAGTTATACTACATGGCAAAGGGGATGGCTTAACATTATAGTTTGTGTTGTAGCTGTAGGACAGCACAGCTGGCAGTACCTCGGTGTACTGGTTTGAGAGCAAAACCAGTGAGAGACTCCAAGTCAGAAATACAGTTTACTAGGAAATAGGAAGAAAAGAAAGAAAGCCACTGACAAAGACAGAATACAACCTGATATCCTGTTGGTCAGGTTGTTGGCAGTAGTCCAGTGGTACTAGATGGGCCTGGTCTTCCTCTGAGAGTCCAGTGAAGAAAGGCACCTTAGTGCCCCAATTCTCTGGTTTTTATCCAGGTAGAGGGGCTTGGCTCCTCCTGGATGAAGCATTTTCCAATGGGATGATGTAAGTTTATCAGTGGACTCAATGGCCCATTAGCAGAAAACCCCTCCCTGGAGGGAGGATGGGTCCTGGGAGAGATAAAGAAGTTGTCCGCTGGTTTCTTATTAGCTGTCTTAGCAACAAAGATTGCATCACTTCCCCTCATTCCAGTTCCAACAGATGGTGATAGAATAACACACTTTTGATTACATTTTGTACTGTAACCCATGACACTTGGAGCTCTTGGAAGTGGGTGTCTGACGTGCGCTTTCAAAAGTGTTGTATGGTGTTGTTACCTCGTTCACAGTCATCTTCATACATGTAGAGTAGCAGGGAATTTCATAGTCCTCTTTGATCTGTGTTGTATAAAAACCAGCAAAATCTTCATGTTTCAGGTAAATCCATTGTAACAGTAAGTAAGTGCAAGAGGGACTTGAGGGTACATGAAGACAGGAACATCCCTTGTGTTTAACTGTGTTTCCAACAGCTTGGCTGATGTATGTTCTGTGCCCTAACAAAAACCATGCCTAAGTTATATTCTATTTCTTCTTGCTTTAATCTCCACGGGAGTGATTTTTTTGCTGAAGGTAAAACACACCTCAGAGCTCCAGCAGCTTGAGTGAAGTGAAACCTCTAGATATTATTGGTGTTCAGAATTTCACCTGGGCAATATGTGGAAGAAAAAATACTGTGAATGATTTTAACAAATGGATTTTGAGTCTCTTTATTTTGTCATGCTCAAAAAGGATTTTTAGAAGTGAGCAATTAGTTCTGTCACATAGGAAATGCCCTAAAGCCTTGCTGTATCATGATACAGATCAGACAACTCAAGAGGAAAGGCAGTAGGTTTTTTTAAGGGTATGTGATTTAAAGGAGAATAAAGAAAAAAAGGATTTCTTATGCCTTTGAAAATATCTTTCCTCTCTCAAGTCAGATTGGGGCTGAAACATTTCTCCAAGTTGTATGTTTAAGCTGTCTGTTTTAAGGTATAATATGAATATTTGCTTTAAAAATTCAGGACTGAAGGACAACCATGATTTTGCTTTGGATCAGTATTTTGTGGGAGCATTGAAGCACAGGCAGAATCAAGACTGTTCTACAATGATTTCAACTTGTGTGTATAGAAGATTTTTCAATTCTGCCACCTACTCTGTGTTAATGGTTTCAGTAGTTTAATATTGAGTGTGGTTTTAATGGTCTGAAATGCAAAACTGGCATTTTTGAATTTTGCACTAACTTTTAAACTAGACAGAAAAGAGAGCTACAGCCAACTGCAAAGCTGATATTCAAAGCCTGTCTTTTTAGCCATTTTTTTGCCACTAAATCCAAGGAAGTTTAAATCCCAAAACAAGGTTCCTTAAGTTCTTCATAAGGACTGAAAGCTATCATCAAAAATGAGTATGTCTTTGCATATCTTGGAAAAGTGAAATAAATGAAATCATTACTTGTTTATAAATGTAATTGGTTTCTGAATCCTAAAGAGTGTTTAGTTATATAAAATATTTGAGCACTAAAAAGAAAATTTTACCTAGAAGAACATAAAGAAATAAATGACGTCTCAAATTATAACAAAAAGAGAATAATAGTTTAATAGCTCATTAAATATTGGCATTAGAAATAAAAGTCATAGGAAAACTCCTCTCAGTCTTTGAAAGAAAACTAGTTTAATTTCAGATTGAAAAAGTTTTTCCAGACAAAGGAAAATGGAAATTTGTAGTAGGATTCATATGGGGTTTGATTGCAATATTAATGAAGAAAGAGTTATCAGCTCTTGATAATAATATGAAGATTAAGTTAACAGCTCTATTTTATAAAAGCAGCCTAATATTAAATAATAGTTAAGTAAAGCTGAGTAGTCTGTTTAGTATTCCCTAAGTGCAAGCACAATTATCTACCCACTGACTGTAGGAACATCTGACTCTTTCTGCCTTCCTTTATAGCAATTATGGACAGCATAGGGACAAAAAATATTAAAGACTAAGGGGAGACAAGGCTCATATTAGCTTGAAATGTATTCTCTTCTTTTCATTAATGGCCTCTGTATTCTAGGACCTTAGCTTTTCCCATTGCTTTTGCTCAGTGTTTGTATCTCAGCACCATAAGGTGCGTCTTCTGTTGCTGATGACTTTCAAGTGTGACTCACTGACGTACCATCTGAATTTTGTGATTTGCTCAGATCTGCTGATGACTTATGACAGCTGCACTGCCAAGCTTTAGCCCACCTGTGTTAATTATTGGTCAGTGCAAAGGCCTGGCAGCGCAGAATCTTTCCAAGACTGGACAGAATCCAATAGAGGGTCACAAGGATTATTAACTTGGTTGGAGCCTCTTTGCTCCAGGTTGAGATAGCTGGGACTGTTTAGCCTGGAGAAGAGAAGGCTCAAGGGCAGCAATGTTATCAGTGTACAAAAGAACCTGAAGGAAGTGGGCAAAGAAGAGCCAGGCTCTCTTTGTTCATGCCCAGTGAGAAGGCCAAAGACAATAATCAAGAAATGAAACATATGAGATTCCCCCTAATATCTGGAAACGGTTCTTCATTGTGAGATTGACCAAGCACTGACACAAGTTTCCCAAAAAGGCTGCAGAGTCTCTGTCCTAGAAGATATACAAAAACTGTCTGGACATGGTCCTGCGCAAGTGGCTGTAGCTGTCCTGTTTTAGTGAGGTGGGGGTGGATCACATGACCTCCAGAGGTGCCTTTCAACCTCGGCCGTTCTGTGATCTACCATTTTTTAACACCACTGTGGAAGCTATACTTGCTCCATCTCGTACAGACAGTGAGACAGTAAAGGTGTTTCCTCCTGGGACAATGCAGTGTTGCACAGAGACACCAGGGATGGCTCAGAAACAGCAGAGTGCACTCAGCTGAGCTTACCAGTCCCCATTTCCTTGTATCCAAAGTAATTCAGCTGATCACTTGCTTCTGAATCTGTTCCCTAGTGCTGTACATCCCAGGAAATTGCTTAGTTTAGTTGCAGTCCTGTGGCAGCTTGTTTCCTGCTGTGCAGGTCCTGATAAACCTTCCCACACTGGACGTGCTCATGAGAAGACCTTTTGGTTTTCTTTAGGAACCAGACCCAGCATGGTTAGAACTCATCAACACCATCAAGTCCAGATCGATTTATCCTGGTGTTTGAGATGGCTCTTTCTGAGTGCTTTAGTCCTTGCAGGGCTTTGGAGGTCACGATGGCATGGGACTGGGCTGTAGCAGTGCTCATGAGCCACACTCATGCAGTACTGGTCAGTGGAGTACAAGCACCTGCTGGCTGTACAAGAATCAGCATAGGCCTGGCAGGGCCGACACAGGCATCATGGAAGATGTACTTCGTATCCCTTCCCTCAGTCCCTCCTCTGTATTATTCATGTTTCTTTCCATTATAGAGCGTATCACAGCTTCCCATTCCCTGAAAATAGCTAAATTAGAAAGGTGTTCTGTCTTGAGTGCGTAAGAATGTCCATATTTTGCAATTCAGCATCTAAGATTACTTATGTTTCTCCCCAAGTACTAAGCATGATTATTAACAATGCTGTGAAATTGAAAGGTTCCAAAATTCCTCTTGTTCTTTTGTGGGATACCTCAGTTTTACTCCTGGCAGGAGTTTCACCTGAGGCTTTATGCTATATAATGCCAGCAAATAGAACTGTGAATATAAAATTCCTTGTGCTAAAATGAAAATCTTGGTTTTATTGATAAGTGTGAGGTTATATATAAGGAAAGTTGGGTGCTATAAAAGGATAATTTTTTTCCTCATCTACTTTTTTAAGAAGTACCAACAACTTCCAATACAGAGCAAACTTGGTATGTTTGAGATTTTCCATTAGGATTCATAGGATTCTGATTTATCTAAGTGAAGTACAGTTAAGAGGCATCTCAGTACAGGGACTAGTGCATTTATGAAGGCCAAACCATATCATTGTTCTGTGCTCTATTCCAATAGTCTGTTGAAAAGGAAAATTACAAACATAGTGCTTTACAAACATTACAAACATATGTGCTTTATTTTTTAAAGAGTGTGAATTGGTTTTTCTCTTTTCATTATGGACTTGATCTGTGTTCCAAATAGACTTTGAAAATAGATCATTACTGTGCATTTAAGAATATGTATCTTCCTATTACATTTGCTTGCAGGTGTATTATATCTTCAGTATGGAGATGAAACAAAGCAGTTGAGGATGCCGAATGAAATCACAAGCGCAGACACAATTCGTGCCCTTTTTGTAAGTGCCTTCCCCCAGCAGCTGACAATGAAAATGCTGGAATCACCCAGTGTCGCCATTTACATCAAGGATGAGAGCAGAAACATATACTATGAATTGTGTGATGTGAGGTAAGACATTAATTATAGCTACTGCTTTCATGGGGTTGGGTTTTTTTTGTGGTTTTTGTTTTGTTGTACACTTACAGAATAGAAAAGAATGGAGTTGATAGTTATCTGACAGAGAGTGGCCTGACACATAAAGGCATGTTCAGTGGTATCTGAGTAACCCAGGAGGTCTGGTCTGCCAATGCCTTTAGCTGTAGGTACAATATCCATTGCACAAGCCACTGATAAATGGCATGCCTTGTTGAAATATTTGCATAATATATCATGGTTCACATATTGAATATGTTTATTGAATTTTAACAGATACCAAATAATTTTAAATGCAGAATACAGAATAAACATTTACGGAAAAGCTGGGTTGTTTCTTTGCCGGGAGTGCAAAGCCTGATCTCATGAGCATGAAGGAACAAACATGAATGTCACTGATATCCTCACAACAGTGCTAACTGAGCCACCTAACAGATAAAAAAGCTCTGTGGCACTACTGACCATTGCTGCAGCCCCATTACCTTCCTTTAAATGTCAGGATGCAGCAACTGATGCAGTCACTTCCCTTCACTAATTCAGAGCTTGGTCAATAAATAGTTCACTTTTCTATCCTTTATTTTGTGGAAGTGCAACTTCTTAATTAACCAGGTTTCTGCAGCAGAAGTTCCAGGGTCTCAGGATCCCCCAAAAGTCCGAAATCCTGGATAAATAAAGCGCTCAGGTACAATTCAGACATGTTACACTTTATAGATAAACCATGATAAAAATGGACAAAGGAGTGTAAGAAGATGAAGGAGAAAGCAGAAAAGCTCTTTGCTCTCTGCTAGTCTGCCACTAGTACAGGAAGATTCTGTGGTTCAAGAGAAGGGTACTGTCCAGTGCTGCCTTGTTTCTTCTGAAGACCTGTGGCTAAGGTGTTCCTTTTCATGCTGTAGTTAAAAGAGCAAGTTGGAGCTTTTCTAGCCCTTCCCCACCCAGTTCCCCCATTCCTGTTCTTAATCTTTCAATAGCACCTTACTCCATTTTTTCACCTCTGTCTTGCTTTCCTCAGGCTATCTGTCCAGTGTCCTGTCATTAGCTAGTCTCTTGGATTTCAGTTTCTTGTAATCTTACTTGCTTTACAGACTGCCACACCCCTGTTTGGCCACTGTAATGCCTATGTGAAGACCCATCTGATTTTTTTCATCATCATCTTTCAACATGTACCCAAGTTTCTTATACATCAAACAGTTTATTCACAAGATCAGATCAACTAACTGAATCATGACCAGAGTTACTACATCTCTGTTTCGAAGTGAATTATTGCCAACCATCATCTAGCCCATTGGCTCCTTCTCTGTCCCTTTATCCCTCCATCTTCCCTTGAGTTTCAGACTAGCAGTTTATGACTTCATGCCCTTGAGAATGTGGTTGTTGATTATCCCAGTGCCACTCCTCCTTTTTTGCCTTGCTCCCATTGCAGGCGTCACTCTGCCAGCCTCAGGCCTGGCTCAACCCCAGCATCTGCTTCCTTTGTTCCTATGCCTGTATTGTGGAGCATTTCTAGAGGAAATCCCACAACCCAATTGACTTCCTCCATAACAAAATTCCCTCCTTCAGTTCTTCGAGCCTTCTCACTTAGGAAACCTCAGCAATTCTGGGCTGGAATTGAAGAGTCCATAACATGCACTACCAGCTGCATTTTCACTGCATTTGAATAATTTCCACAACCATTTCTCCATTTCTGTTCCTTACTCTTCAAAAGATCTTCTCAGTGTCTCTCCTCAGATGAAATGAAATGATGATGAAATGAAGCATCCTTTTCCTCTCTTGTTTGCCATGTCTTCCTTCAGTCCTCTCTTTCTTTCCCTTAAACAGTGGGGTTTCAGTCAGGTCTTTAAGCTCTCCATCTCCCTCAGAGGCTGTTCCATGTTCTTCTGTGCCTTGCATTAGGCCATCATATTCCTTCCTCTTTTTCTCTTTTTGTCTTTTTCTCTTTTTCTNTTTTCCCCTTTTCCCCTTTTCCCCTTTTCCCCTTTTCCCCTTTTCCCCTTTTCCTTTTCCTTTTCCTTTTCCTTTTCCTTTTCCTTCTTTTCTTCTTCTTCTTTTCTTCTTCTTCTTCTTTTCTTCTTTTTTCTTCTTTCTCTCCTTTTTCTTCTTTTTCTCTTCCTCATCCCCCTTGTCCTCCTCCTTTTTTCCTGTTTACATTCTGTTTTGTGATTTCTTTTTTAATCACTGGGGACAAAGCCTTGTCTTTCTACTTAAGTTCAGTTTTTTTCATAAAGTGGTTCAGGGCTCTGCATCTATTGTAGACTTCAGATATTTGTTCGAGAACATCCCTATTTTACAGCCTTTCATTTCCCATTACACAAAGAAAAAATACTCATGTAATTCTTCAATCTTTTAATAGCAACTGCTCTAATTGTCTTTTCTTGGCAATTGGCACAGGTTATAGGTAATCTTGCTTGCTCTTACCCATTCAAATGAAGCAACAAAGATCATTCTCCTAGTTTGACAAGCAGATTGTTCTGTATGCATTCATTTTTCACTTGTCCTCTGCCTGTATCTTCTCCATCTCATTAAACCACTTGTCTTCATTATGAGGGCTCCTCCAAGCCCACTTCAATGCTACTTTTCATTTCTTGTTGAGTACCAAGTGCCATCTGCTTCCACTTGGTGAATAATGCCAGTTTGAATTCTACATCTTTAATTTCCAAGCAAGTGCCTTCCCGCTCTCTCAGGCAGCCCTTTAAGGTGCTTGGGAGGTATCATCCACAGACCTCTGCAAAACCACTGCATTGCTCTCCTTCCCAACTCTCTGTTGTACTGCCTACTCAGAGCATGCCCATGGTTCCATGATTTGTTTACTGCTCCTCTGGCTGGAGAGACTATGATCTTCAGAGTTCTTTTTGTTCTCATATCTTCCTGCAGCTATCCTGTTGTCTTTTGTGACTCCTATTCACTTTGTAAGCTGGTGAAGAGTTGTCTTCCTGGGGTGTTTACACAGCACACACAGATCAGTGAGGCCTTTGAACATGCCAAGGGCATCTGAGAGCTACAATAATGCAAATGATAGTAATAATAAAAGTACAGTAATACATACCTGTTATCAGTAATGTTTATCATTGAATAGCAACATGAGGTGAAACACATTCATATCAGAGATCAAATGCCTAGTGTTTTAGTACTTTGCCTTGCAGCAATGTTTTACTTTAAAGTCTCATGTTTCTACAAGAAATATTTATGGAAAATGCCTTTTAAAAATCTCCAGTTGTTTGAGGTACCATCTCATAGCCACCAGACAGAAAAGACAGCAGATAAAATGTATTTAAATGAATAATATGCCATTTCTTGAATGGAACATGAGAGAGCTTGTTTTGTATCAAGAAGAACATAGTCCCAAGTCTGAGACAGACAATGGTATCTGAGACTCTCAGTGCAGCTCTCAAAGCAAAAGGGTCACATTTGCAAAATGGAAAACAGTTTATGTTACCGTAAATAATTGAAGAACTTGAACTTGCTGCAAGGCAGCTATTTTCCTATGCACTCTACAAGTAAACACTCATAAATATTAAACTTCTCATCAGCCCTCCAGTTCTTAAACACAAGACACTGATCTGTCTCTTAAACTGCGGGGTTTCTTTAATAACTACTTGACATCTACAACAGCAACACAAGTTCTGACTAGCTACCCATTCAAAGCAATCGCTGATTGTAATATGACATTGTAAGAAAGAAATTGGACCTGCCCAACAATCCTTCCCTTTATTTTTAAATTATCATCCAAGTGATTAAGATCAGTTCACTAGACTTGTAGCTGCACCTGGAGGAAAGGAATTCAGTCACATGTGTAAGTAAATTCTCTAGAGATCACTACAGGGAAATGAAAGGAATCGCAGCTTTGAAAGGATGTAAGTGAGCATAGATTGGAGGCTTTGCTACTGATTAAATGTGAACCAGAAATCAGCAGAGCTCAGGGCAAATGTCAAAGCCATAAAATTATTGGAAGGTAGATCTTGAAACAAAATTAAAAACTGTCATCTCTTTCCTAAATGTAGCAGTTAAAAATTAATTAATCAAAGACAAAGTGTAGAGATGAATAAAACAAAAGTATTCTTGTAGGGCTTTACATCTAAACTATTTCTGTGTAAGCTTTCATCAAAATTCTTGCTAGTTTGTTTCTCTAGTACTTTTTCCCTTTAAAAATGGTCTTTTTTATAGATAAAGTTTAGAAGAAGATTATTGACTACGGAATTTTTAGCTTTTGTGCTAAATTTTTTTTCAGCTTTGTGAATAAGCTGATAATTAAAATTTCTTCAAGAATAATTGCAGTTAGGAAGACTGCTTTTCTTTTGATATTCTTGCTTCTTAGAATAGCAAAAAAATTATGTGGGCTGAGTGCACAATAAAACATGTAAATATTAACTAATCCTTTTTGAGTGGTGTGTAAATGTTGAAGTTCTATTGTCTTCAAAGTGTTTTCACTCTATGGCAGGATCTTGAAAGAAACTTAACACTATCTAATTTTTATGGGCGTGGAGTTCTAGTGAAAGAATGATACTTCCCATGGGAAAGAGAATCAAAGTAGGCTTTTGTTTGTTTGTATGTGTGTGTCTTAGTTATGGCATTTACGTTTTTCTGATAGATCGACTGCAGACCTATTATGTTTGTCTGTTACCTGAAACTTTCAGGCACCAAAGTTAATAAAAGTGCATTCATCTGTTGTCATTGCTGATTCTTTAATTCCAGGAATATTCAAGACCGATCTTTCCTTAAAGTTTACAACAAAGACCCTGCACATGCATTTAATCACACTTCCAGAGCTGTAAATGGAGATATAAGGGTAAGTACTAATGCTGCATTTTTACTCTTTTTTTCCTCCAGCTTTTCTGCTAAATGTTTAAACTATGGAATGTAATATGTACATAGCAATTCAGAAAATCAGGGGTATACATATGGCACATATACAGAAAAGGGAATAAATAATGCTTGTTGTAATGTGTTTTAACTGCTTTTCTTTTTCCAATTATTTGCCCTGGGCATTAACTGTTTTTTTGATCTTGTTTAAATGCAGTAAAGCATGTGAAGCAAAACATAGCCTTTAATTATGTATTTTGTGACACAGACAGTACTCAGGATTTTTACAGCTTCCTATTCTGGGTTTCCAAACCTTTTACAGTGAAGTATGGCATAGTGTGAGTACACTGCAGCAAAGTTTCTACAGGGGTCAGTTTCCAGTGGCTGAGCAGCTGTACCTCACTTCAAGTGTACTGAAACTCATTGTAAATGATGGTTTTGGATAGGAAATTCTGATTAATACCCATTGTGGTGTAAATAGTTTTGTCTTTTTCTAAAATTTTCCACTTGCAATGAAAAAGGCTTAGTATATTTGTATTTTCAGGTGAACATTTTGTATTGGGAGACTGCAGAGAATGCATTTGAAACATTTCTCTCTCTTCCTGTGTCTGCCTTTTGCTGTTACCTCCCACTGTGGTGCCCAGAGGGTGGGAGATGCAGCTGTGGGGCACCTCTCCCACCCTGCAGCTGGTGTTGCAGTAGAGGGTGGTGGTGAGATTACACAACCTCATCTCCTCCCCACCCATCCTAGGTCTATCCACGGGAAACAATACAACAGATTAACTCCATGGGGCCAGAAGAGAATGCCACTACTGTTCTACTTGCTTTGTGGCTTTTATATGTGTTCCAAAGCTGATTCAACTGTGCAGAAAATTCTCTTTACTTGGTTTTATTATAAATTCTGAGCATGTCTCACAGCTTTATTACTAATGTTTTGTGTAAGTACTTCTTGTGTTTCAACAGTTTAAGGCCACAATATTTTAGAAAGATTGAGATAGTTTATTTACAGGCACTATTCTCAACCACTGCTCATTTATGCACTTCAGTTATAAAATGGTCCTTTGCATAGGTCAGAAATCTAATTACTTGATTTTTCACACTGCTGCACATACGACATGAGAAAGGAAATGGATGTGCTTCAAAGGGAAGATGTGATAGTTTTTTGTATATTCTGTAATATCCTGCAATTCTTCAGTTCTAGCTACATTCCTGTGGAAGTAACTGGATGTATCCAATACATCTCATTGATATTCAAAGGCATGACATACTGTCACTGGGCGTTTTGACATTTATGCTTGTAACTGTGGCTTGATAAAGTTATGTTATACTGTTCTTGTTCCATGTACAGTGGAAGCTGAAGGTATATACTGTGGCTTTATTTGTGTGTTCTAGGCTTGTTGAAGGTACTATTGTAGTTAACTAAAGATTTGAAAGTAAAAATTACTTTCTTGGCCCTCTTCCAGGCATTTGCTACTTAGCAGAGTTGTTTTGAACACAGGTGCTGCCTCTGTGCAAAAACTGCAATTATCTGAACTGCTTATTTTAAAATCCTATGTTGTACAACACATATATGTACACTCAACCTCTCCTGATTATATCTGAGTTAGCACCTTTAGCCCATAATTAAAAAATAATGGTGACGCAGTGATGACCTTTGCAGAGGTGGTGTTTTCATGGCAGAATATTCTGTTTTACTTTGCAGGAAGGCAAAACCACCATTTTGAAATTGTGTGCACCCAGCAAAAGAGCTATTTTCTCATTTGGCTTCTGCTTTGCATTGGCAGGTGTCTTGTCTTTCTAGTCTGAGAGGTGAAGTCAGAGCCAGGATGTTCATAGGGGCTTTCTGGAGAAGCATGCAAAAAGTCTTCCCTTTGAT